>VYXD01000359.1:377637-466103 GCA_013397195.1 Hylia prasina
CCGGGTCCCCCGCGCAGTCCCGCGGAGGAAGCGGGGCCGCGGCCGCCGCTCGGCAGCAGGGCGGGGCCGCGGGGCCTCCCTCCTTCCCTCCGCCCTGCCTGCGGCGCCCTCGCTCCCCGCTCCGCTGCGCCCCGGGGGCGGCCAGAAGTCCGTGTGTGCGGGCGAGAGACGGGAGCGCATCAATGCGCCCTCCGCAGCTGTGCCGGGCCGGGCCCCCAGCGCCGCGGCCGCTCCCAGCCCTGCCCGCTGGCAGCGCTGCCCGCCCGGACAGTGAGCCTGCCCCGCCCTGGAACAAGCGTACGGCGCACGCTGCTCTGCCAGCCCTGGGGCTCCGCGGCTCGCAGAGGTCCGGCAGCAGCGCAGTGATGCTGATTACTCTAACGATAGCCAAACCGTCACATGCGATGTAGCCTTCATGGTGGAAAGAAGCAGAATTTACCAGAAATTATTTTCTCCTTATCCAAGTATTGCTGGATATTTCTGTATTTACAGAAGAACGTTTAATTGCACCATTATTATTATCACCATTTTTCTTCAGGGCTTAACCTGAAAGGAAGCCAGGCTTGGGAACTCAAGCAGCTTCCAGCCACGTGCACGAACGGTGGCCTGTAGCAGTTTAAAAGAGTAAAGCTCAGGAAGCAGGTAAGGTAGGAATGTTCTTCCACAACTATGTACCGCATGCTTTTGGTCCTGCTCATCAAAAACAGAGTCAGAGCCAGTAAAGGTTTATTATGTACAGGCCTGCACCCCCTAACTTGACATAGCTCTGTTCCCACAGTTGCTGGATTACCTGCTCATTTGCCACAAAGGCAGGCACTGAGGGCTTTCCAGAGCAGAGCCCAATGGTCTGAGCAGCAGAGGCTGCATCCTTTGCCACGTTACTGCTCTGTCGAGGTCTGTACCCCATTTAGAGAGCAGAGCAGCCCTTTGTCTTCAGGCAGGCAGAAACCCATTTGTTGATAAATAGCTACACCACACTGCTTGGGAGGGGTCTGGGTGTCCAAGGACCAGATCTGTTCAGTCTGGATTTCAAGCCCTCAGACAGCAAACATCTCTCCAGGGAATACCTTAAATGAACAAGGAAAAGACACTTGGCTGGTGTGGCCATCCATCCACTTTCCTATCCATTAAAACTTGTCACAATGCTAGATCATCATTTTAGGTATGCCTCAAAAATATACTTGAAAAGTATATTCGTAGAAGAGAATTATCAGGAAGTTTTAAATATTCACACCTAGTTTGTGCTCCTCAAACTAGGTAAATGTGGCTTCATTACTCTTTTAAAACAATATATGTAAATATACTATTTTAAACCTAACCTCATGCAAAGGTTCAGTATGGCATGTCACAGATGACTGTTGAACATCCTGCTTGTCGTCTTTGTTGTGGATAATGAGTAGGAGCTTCGTAGACTCCAGCACACTGGAGGCTGCAGTGTTCTGTAGACATAACATTCGTGAGTACAAGAAGATAACGTAATGGAAATAACTGAAATTACTGATTTTGTTAACTAACCCTACATTTTAGATCTGAAACAAACTCTGAAAACATTGCAGCACCCACTGGTTGGCCTACAGAGAGCAACCAGACCCTGACTATTGTCCTTCAAGTTTCCCAGGTACCACCTTTCTGCACATGAGCTTGTGGGGAGAGCTATACAGGGCCTTCCAGGAGAGTATACACACAATACTTGTTCTTCTTCTCTATGTGCCTGTTTCCTCTGTTTACTAGAATTCCTTCTTTACCAGAAAGGCTGTTTTTTCTCCAGACTGAGAGAAGGAAAAAATAGATTTCTTAACCTCTCATAGGAACAAAATAAGTATTCATAGTCATCTCTGGATGAAAGGTCTACCATGTCAGGAAAAAATGATGGGTTTGCAGTGATGTTGTGTATAGTTCCCTGGTTCTTCTATCAGAACAAGCTGTTCTAAGATTAGATATATTCCTTCATAACTCAGACCTATATTTATGCTGGTAGATGTTATAGTTCCTATTTGGTGTTAATCTTACAGGCCTACAGAGGAATTCCCACACTGTTTGTGAATAAAGCAGCCAATAAAATATTTAGGAAATGTCTGTGTTTCAAGATACAATTCGTTTCAGCCTGGGGATTTTTGTTAGACAGGTAGTTGCAGACCTCCTAACATCTGAGAGCAATAGTATATATATTTATATATTTATAATTTATGTGACTCAGCTTTGAATTTTCCTAAATATTATGATAGGATGGTTATTTAGGAGACAGACTTTAAAAATGTTTCCCTAAACTTTGCTAAACACTGTTCTTAAAATTGGTACAGTTGGGGGAAAGGAAGTGGCTGGCAGTCAACAGCTTATTCAAAAAAGGACCGTTTTCCAGAACAGCATTAACTCCAGCCTCTAGTGGTTTTGGTTTTCTTTTTCATGCCTTTTTTTTTTTTTTTTTAAGCATATGTGTGGGCTGGAGGGAAAGAAACAAAAGAAAGAGAGAGAGAAGAGCTGATCTGAGAACACGATACCAAAGTGAAGGAGTAATGTAAATGAGGCCAGAGGAGAAAAGAAGAAAAGCAATCCTTCAACAAAGAATATTTTTGTTCTATTAACCTCTTGAGCCAAAATGAAACATGCATGTAGAATAAGAAAAATGGTCCATTATTTTGCCTGAAAATTCCGAGCTTTAATTGTCAAACAATAGTCATTATTTTGTCTTGACACAAGGCTTTTTGTCAAATACCATAGCTCAGCTTTACTGATGGCACAATTCCAACATGATCCCATGTGAAGCTGCTTTCTTTTTCCTTAAGTGTTGCAAATTATTTATAACAGATACTGAACAATGCAACCAAAACCATGAAGAAAATTGAGGATTTCTGAAATCAACTCTCCTACAGTATTTCAATCATGGTGATTTATATCCCTTAAAATCCTCAATCTGAGTTTCTCACTAAGTTACACTCTGTAACCCTTTGTCACTGCTCCTGTCCAAACCCATCCTGTTGCTCTGGGTAGTGAAACGAGGTCTTGGAGAGACCTTGTGCTCCAGCAGAATTAACTCCTGCTGCCTTGGGCAATGGCAGGCTTGACCTCAGGCTCTGCTGGCAGTGCTGCAGTGTCAGCTGGGCACTGAAAGCCCAGCCTGGGGCTTGCTCTGTACCTCTGGAAGGACACAGTCATCTTGTCATCGTGGGGCATCAACAACATGTGTTAAAAGTGCTCGGAATGTGAGGATATTTTACCTCGCTGCTTGCAGAGACTGGAATAATCTCTTGACTTACCATAGCTTTAGGACAGGCAGCACATCTGTAAAATTAGTTTGTACCAACACACCATGCAAAAATCTTCCTGTATTTATTGTTACTGTGCCCTTTATTTTGCACTGAGCAACTTTTCCTTTTTGTCAATGCCTAAGCTTTTGGCCTCTACATCTCTGAGTGCTGAAGGACTACATTTTTTCATGTCGTGTTTTGGGATCAAATAAATAGTAATTATTTGATATTATAATGTACTAAATTTTGGACTCAGAAGCATATAATTTATATAATCTTTGGGAAATGAACTGTTATGGATTGCTCTTTTCCTGTTGTTCTGGGATCACAGTTGCTAAATTCCTTCCTTTCAATATTCTCATTAGAAAACAGTATCAACTGACTTTAAATGTATATAGAGTCCTTTCATACATTAAAGCAGACTCAATAATTATGGTACTAATTCAAGTAAGTAGAAGACCTTCCTTATCATAAAAACAACCAATACAATCACAGTTGTAAGTGAATGTAAATAAGATCTAGTTTTATCTACTATCTGAGGCTTTCTTCTGATAACAGAAATGCTTACTGTAGTCCACTTGCTTTTTTCTTTGAATAGTGATAGTTTAGCATCTGGAAAAGTGTATGGAAGGATAACTCAGAATTTTCTGGATACAATCCCTTCAAGTAACTTTTTCTCTTTGAAACCAACATATAGTTGCTGTTAGCAACAAATGTTTGCTGAGCTCTGTGACAGTAGCAAATGGATTGTGGAAACATTCCTGTACCACCGGTACAGTGTCGCTCTGGCTGGTGCCACGGGGGAAAAGGAATACAGGAGGAGACAAGCAGGGAGCTGTGTTAAATGCCTGGGCTCTGCTGCTGCTCCAGCTGAGAGCAGCAGGCAATATTCTGCAGCAGTGGCAGAGCATTTTTCCTGGCCACATGGCCTTATTTTTCCTGGCAGGAACAATGGGTTGTGTGCCCAGGCTTCCACTGCTCACTCACAGCTGCACCAGGGTATCACACCGGAGTCAGCAGTAACAACATACATGAAAAGTAATCCATGTAGGTAGTGCTGGAATTCTGTACTGGTTTATTTCTGACTATTCCAAAACACCTTTACTATGTAGCTTCTGCCTAATAGCACCAAAAAGTGCTGTAGGCATTTTTCTAAAAAGAGAAGAAAATTTTGTCACTGCAAAGCAGCTCTGAAACAAAGTCCAAGCAACCATATTCTGTGCCTAGAATGGAAAATGAATGGGAGGGTTTTGACTGCAAGTCTCAGTGTTATGCAAAACATACTAAAAAAGACACATTCCTTTTTTTTTGTCCTTCAGTACTGTGGAACAGTAACCTATGAATACCATAAAGTAACAGATCTAAAATAAATTCTATTAAATTCCTTATTAAACCATAGACTTGACTACCTAGAATGCAGCAGAAGTTAGAACATTCTATATATGAGATTTAAGCCAGAAAATCATTCATGAACACTCTTTGTCTGATAAGATAATATAAATTGTCAAGGTCTTTTGGTTGGTTATCTGGTTGGGGTTTTATCTGTGCTTGAAAGCCTCGTGCACTAAAGCTCAAGTTGTTCAGATAAATATCTACAGTGAATGCAGTCTCTCTAGAGAGAAGTCTTTGGGCTTTCTTAATCTGACGTGCTTCATGTTTTATGCAAAATACTCAGTATGTCAATATTTAATGTCTTACTGCATGATCAGGTGTACCCACTGAGCCTGCCCAGAAGTCAGTAAAACACCACCTTCTACACAAAATAAAAACAGAATTGTAGAAAGGCACAGTACAGGGATGATCATCCGTGCTGATAGCTTAGCAAACAGTTAATACACAGCCAGTTAATTTCTTCATTCACTAGACAGGGCCAGAGACTAAGAAACTTAAATAGTTCGTTGTCTGTACTCTGCTGGTGCATTGTTTGCAATATTTATCTACTCCAGTTTAGGGTTTGGGTTTTTTTGCTAGTGTTAAGACTTGTCTGTCACTGCCCAAAAAAGATCTCCCTCAACTGGAGTGAAAACTCAGCCGGTTCATTCAACAAATTATTTGTTTCTCTTGTTTCTGGTACCATTCATTGTTACATATACATCATTGAAATGTTTTTAAGTGCAATATTTTTCATATTTTAAAACTCCTCCAATAAAATGGCATGGAAGTAATAAAATCATCTAACTACTTTGATTTATTAGCAGTACTTTACCAATCACTGGAAAACTCTCACAGGGCTGTCTGTAACAGTGTTGAGACAGGGCAAAAGGAAGGTTCCCTTGTCAAAAGAGATCCCTCCTGGGTACCATAAAATATCAACAGACAACCAGAAAAAATACCATCTCTCAGTTGAGCAGCTGAAAATACTTTGTTTAGATTTTCATGGAAATTGGCATCTGTTCCTGTGGTGCATAAAAGCAGTGGCTGATTTTGGAAAAGTGTTAAAGTATGCTGCTGAGACTTCACTGTTATCATTATAAAACCAATGGGTAAGGATGAACTGATTTGCAAAGTCAGGATCAAATGTCACTGCATTCGTAGCAGTCTCACAAGCTGCTCTTTAATTGCTGACTTGTAACATTGTTTTATCTTTGTTAGGAAAAAGTTTTGCTAATGAGCATCTTACAATGATGCTCACATCTCAAATCTGTTGGTAAAATGAAACTCCAAATCAAATTAATTCAAAGCAAGATTTTACATTAGAAATGCAATTACAGGAGAGCTGAACAGCAAGAGACTTTGAAAACCACTTGAATTTGTTCCCACTCCTTCTCAAGAGCAGGGAAAATGTACTCTTGCTTCTCCTTTCCTGTCCCTATTTTTAGAACTAGAATAAGAAAGACCTGATCTGGCAGCCTGCACCCCATTTAAATTATGGAATATCAAGTTCAGAAGTATTTACTAGATGGAATTGAATAGTTATAAATGCCATTTCTATTTCAATTTCATTCTCCTTTTAATTTAAAGAATGTCAGTTACCAGTTCTGGCACTATGCTAGACAAGCAAGGATTTGCAATATTTTAAAAAATAAATCATATTTATGACAGGATAAGCACACAGATAAAAAGTTTTTTAAACTGCCTTTTCTGTAACTCAAGCATCTTATAAGCTGTGTGCAAGCTGTGTTTAAATTACTGATGTACACTCACAACATGAAGATATACGAGTGCAGAAAAATTCAAAACATAAAATTTGGCCACGTGTAGGAGGTGAAAAAAATAGCTTAACTTGTGAATGCCAAAATGCTGCTGATAATTTGATGTGTGTTTTCTGCTCCCCCTGAGCTATGCTTAAATTTTGTATGACAAAGTCTTTAGTGTAGACTTGATGCCTTTCATAGCAATAAAGGTAATATGTGCTATTCATATCACTGTGTTTCAAGGTTTGATACCCTTGAATAGTGTTCTGCTATGTACTGCCTAGTAAATATAATTATCATTTGAAATGGTAACAATTGGAAGCAATCTCTAGTTTAAGGTCTAGCATTTCAAAGCATGCATTTCCCATATTCTAACACGAGGAAACCATAATGGTGACTCAGTAAGCAAACAGAATTAATTCCATAAACATTACTTCTATTTGGTTCCAAAGCTGTTTCTGATGGTAACTTGCTGTAGCCTAATTTGATTGCTTACTTTATCTTTGTGCATGTAAAAATGGGGATCAATATCTTGCAGTATAAATTATTCTTTGTAATATGATTATAGAAACTCACATCATCTGTTTTTCCTTGGTATTTAACAAACTGTCACAGTTCATTTTAACAAATGATCCTGGAAACACAACACTGGGTTAGACCTCCAACAGCAATGTTTTAAAAACAAAAATCCTTATAGTCAGCATAAACTTTATGCCTTTCTGTTTGCTGGCTGGACCAGGTCCCTGTTCAGAAAGCCTCTGCACAGGAAAAACAGTGAAGTAAATGTTTAAATTATTTCCTGACTCAATGCTAAAATCTCCCTCAATTATTATACCCTGTACCAGAAAGAATAATTCTTGTCTTCTGCTGTCAGAACAATCACCGACACTCTTGTCCACACAAAAACTATCTTAGAAAACAGTTAAGCCTGCTGGTTTCTCACTGGCTGGTTCTCAAAGCTCTGTACACATTTAAAAATATGTATACTATGGATGTGGTATTGATCTCCTGGATCTTTTCATACACTTTTCCCACATTTCAGTCTTTACAATGCTCTTCCAAGCTTTTTAATCATCTGAAGATGAATCCTTACCAGTTTTCTCAAGGAATGAGACAGCCCTCTCTCTCAGCCTCCTCGTCTGTCCCATCAGCCACCCCTTACCTGGGATTCCACCCTTTTGACATGTGCTTTTCCAACAGACAACTTATTCTAAATCTCTTCTTTTTTTGTGAAATACTCTTCAATACAGGGATACTATTCTTGTCACTGGCAGCAGTTTGGCAGAAAAAGTAGAATGAGTACCATAGTGGTTTATTGATTTGCACTGGGCTATAGCTTACACCCCATTACATTATCTGAAAGAATAAGTAGAGTTTTTGGGTCTTTTCCCCCCCAAATAACCCAAATATACTTAAATTAGGCAAGCAAGATTCTTTGCAAGCCAAATGCTTAACATACATATTCACTTGATTTAGTTTCATTAAAAATTTTAAAATACCTCCATGCTTAAGCACAGTAAATTCAGAAAGGAAATTGCATTGGCAGGAAGCTATGAAAATGTTCCATGTTCATGTTCCAAATGAAAATCAGTGTTCACATCAAACTCTTTCTATCATGATCATGTCATGAAGGAAAGCCCTGAACAGCTGAAAAATTATGTAAGGGCTTTAACAATAATTTATGTGACCTGTTGAGTGCAGAAAAATCAGTCTAGGAACTGCAGTGATTGATTGATTGATATCCAGATCAAGGCTGAATTGTTCAGGATTTCAAATCTATGGTAAGTACAATTGCTATGGTAAGTACAATGCTCATAAACTGTTCACACTAATTAGATTACTCTGTAATCCATATGAACCTGGTTGCAGATGAGATAAAGGTGCATTTTTATGAACTGTACCTTTTTAACCCAAACAAGGAGCTTATTATTTCTGATGAGCTTAAGGGAAGGTGTACTCATCTATCCTCAAGCAAGTAAAAATGCTTTTACTTAACGTCAGAACATCAGCAGCAAAATTAACTTTGATAATGGCTCAAAGAAAGAGGTTTCAGCAAGAAATTTGTTGTTTTAACAAACATGTAACCCTTTAAAAGGCCAGGTAAAGACAAAAAATACACTATAAAAAAGAGAGGAACTATTAATTTTCTCAGAATGCATTAGGAGTGTTCATCTCTCTATTGTAACTTGAAGACACAGGTTGCTGTCTCAAAGTTTAGAAATGAGAAATACAAAACACAGCTTAAACAAACGACTCAGCTTTATTGGAGAGCCTGATAGATACCAAAAATATATCATTCGCTGTCTCTTCTAGGTATAAATTAGAAATTTATTTGTGCTTACCTTTTCTCTAGTGTCTAATACCTAATCCTACAGACTGCTTCCCAACAGCCAAGTTACTGTGTTGTACCAGGGATGGGTGCCAAGGCTATTGCTACTTTGTCCACATTGTGATAATACCCTTTGTACTCTTGCTAGTTGACCCTTAGGATGTTGGATTTTAGACCAGCAAAGGTCTATAATGTATTTACGAGTGATCCCACTAACTTCAGAGGGACTACTTAAATTTCATGAAGTTAGATAGAGAGGACATGAACAGCTTAGGTTTTCTATTAAGATTTTAAGTACTTGCATACATTTTTAGGGAATGATTCGGTTCTTTTTCAAAAAGTTTGCTTGGGCTGAAAAGATCAAACCATTCATTACATTATGGCCCATCTGCAGTGTTCATGGGGAATATTGCCTGGCGCTACTTAAAGGCTGGTGCTTTTGAATATTATCTCTGGAATTTTGTTATAAATTTACCACTGTAGCTATAGTGAGAAACAATGCTTTCAGGTAAGCTGAGTTGTGAAACCTAGTATTTCAAAATTATAAGCAATTTTTTTAAACTTTCAAAAGTTAGAGTAGAAATGTTCTTTTTAGATGTATTTTGGAGCTTGTATTGTTGATATAAGACTGATATAAATCAATAAGGAATATAAGCTTGCTTTTACTGTAAGTTTTTGAGAATTGCTAAGGTCCAGTTGAGGGTACCACAGAGATTCATCCATATTTTGCATGATGAGTTGTAGATAAAATCCCCATGATTTAAATATTATGTACCTCATATCCATGGGATAATATTTTTAAGAAGTTCTACTATATGAAACGGGCTAATGTCTGCAAATTAAAATTTGAGTAAGATCACAGTAGATAGTTCTGAGTATCCTACGTCTGGAAGTTTGTGGAAACCAATACTGCAATGATTTCCTTGTGCTGCTCTAAGGACTGTACTGACATATAAGATTCATGCTCTCCCCCATCTGTCACACTACAAGCACAGATCAGGTAAACCATGCCATTTCTGCAGATATTTAGAAAAGGTTTGCAGAAATTTTTAGAAAGTTATTCCCTCCAACCTGTATATTTAGGTGACTCATTTGTTCCCTCTGAATTCACCTTCCTCAGGGCAGCCAAGTGCGTAAGTATTTCTGGCACTGATGGAAATAATCATCTGCTGTACCACTTTTTTCCCATGTGGGAAGTACATTTACTCTCCAAAGAGGAACTGAAACAAAATTGTCACCATTTTGACTAGTGGCAACACAGAACAAACAGGAAACACTTCAAGGGAAATATTTACAAAAATAGCATACACAGAAGACATAAGAAGCTTTCATATTGTGAATGAACACTTAAAAGCAATAATCTATTTCTTGTCAACATTCATGAGTGGGAAGGGAGTCAAAATTAATTGGATCAGGAAACACGTAATTTTTCATTAAACTACACTTAATGCAGGTAACTGTGCATGGGAACTGTAATTATGGGCTGTGTATGTATTTTATATGTAGGATCTATGTCCAGTAGGACAGGTAGCACTATTACAGAAATTTCCACACAAATTAATGGTTGAAACAAATTGACTTGTGCTGAAAGTCTGAAGTACACACAACTCCTTGCACCCACTGGTTATTTCAGCATCACTTACTGTCCCACTCACCTACCGTACAGCAGTGTTGTCACAAGGCTGTCAGATTAGAAACTGGGTGTTTCACATCTCTCAGCTGCATACAGTTGTTGAAGATACTGCATGATACATTCTTCATTTAAGGAAGATAAAAACCCCAAACAAAACCAAAAATCTTGATGTCTTAGTTGCTCATGGCAAGTGAGGTATTTCCATTTACAGACATAAAATATAGGAAAACAACTAGACAAAGCATAAAGTTACTACAAGTGTCATTTTTTCTCTCCTTTTTTACAGATCTCTCAATAGAAAAAACAGCCTATATAAAGGGTTTAATTTTCAGTGCCCTTTGTTTTCCAAGTATGCACTCTGACAGTTGTGTCATGCCAGTGAGGAACACTGTGGTATCACAGCAGAGCCCTCCTGCATACAGAGCTGTGTGTTTGCTGTGCATAAGCATAACTCAGTGTGGCAAATGTCTGTGCAAAGGAAAAGCTGCTGTGCCTACTGCTTGACCAAAACCAGGATCAAGTATGCAATTCAACAGGGAAGCTCCTTCAATTCCAACACACCACGTCATATCCCACTTTTTGCAAACTGAAAAATCTGTGTTCAGGTTTTGGCAGTCTGACTCAAGACCATGTTTCTGAAATCACAGACTTTAATGGAAACATAAAGTTGATACACAAAACAACATCTGAAAACAGATTTGAAACATCTAAATTGGACTGTAAGTGACAGGAGCAAGCTTTGGTACAATTGGATTATGTAGAATAACCATCACAACGCTAACAACAAGTCACTCGGGATTTACGTCCCAACATTTGTAGCAAACGAAAGGTTACCCTTAACCGTGGTAGATTACAAATAAAGACAAAAGTAGTGCTGATCATTTACTCTGCCACATAGAACATGACTCACACTCTGATTGTTCTCCCAAATATCAAGTCACTTTTGTAAGGACAACATTTTTGTATTTCACCTTAACAAATTCCAGTGACATTTTCCTTGTGTAGTTTCAACAGCAGAGTTTTAGACCACTGTTTCTGTGCAACTGGTTTTTTTTATTTGTTAGTTTCAAGGTAATAGGTTTATTTGGACTTAGGTTAGGACAGCGTCCTGTGCATGGCAGTATATTCAATTTGGAGCTGAGAGGAGGTCTCCAACCCACTTAACGAGGCTGCAAACAAAATCTCTGTAGTTGAATATCTGCAGAAGTGTGCTGAGGCAGAGGACATGCTGTGGCAGAGCTGCAGGAGGAGGTGAGAAGGCTACATAACTTCAGGCTGCGAAGGAGCTGGATGGCTGGTTCCAAGGGCAGCCTGCAGCAAACCCACAGCCCAAGAGGCAAAAACTCCCCCACCATGCACACACAGAAGGGAGGAGGGGCGTCAGTAAGGCAGAAGAATGGACACTTGAAATGGCAAGGACCTGTGGGAGGAAGCCTGAGGTGTCCCTGCAGAACCACTTCAGCACTCCGCAGGCTGAGAGGGAGGACCCATCACATCAGGAGTGAGGCTGGAGCTGAGTAAGGCAGCCCTATCTGCCCCCTGTGTAACAACTAGCACATCTAGCAAAGGTGACAGGTGAGAGCAGCAGGGGACTCTCCTCTGAGAGGCACGGAGGGATTCACTCATCAACTTGACTGCTTACCAGAGAGCTGCAGCAGGGGCGTCACCCAGAGCCTCATACAGTCTCCTGACCATAATCTGCTGCTGCTGTTTCATGTGTGCACCAGGAATACAGCCAAGAGCAGTCTGAAGAGGACCAAGGACATCACAGATCCCTGGGAGTGGTGGTGAGGGACTCGAAGCGCTGGCAGCTTTTTCATCAGTCCTCCCTGTCAAAGGGAAGGGCTTTGAAAGGGCCAGGTGAATCTGGCAAATCAGCAAATGGTTAGGTGTCTAGTGCCACCGCCAGGGGTCTGGCTGCTCCTGGGGATTCACGTTGAAAACCTGGGCTGATGGAGTCTGATGGGGGCCCAACCCCCAGGGAACGGGCAGAGCATCTCTGGTCACAGCCTTGCCAAACTGGTGAAGAAGGCATTAAATTGAAGTTGCTGGGAGAGGCAATCCTCAATCCATTCCACTCCTACTTGTTTGATGCCACCACCAGCAAGGGATGCCTAGAGCCTGGAGAGGGACTGCAAACCAGCAAGAGAGAACCTGAAGTGCTGCACAAGGGAATTCCAGCCATTCCTGCCAGTAAGTCTGCTCCATCAGGGGCCCAACTTCAACACCTTTATGCAAATCCATGTAGCATGGGGGATAAACAAGAGCAGTAGAAGACTGTGCATACCTGCAGGGCTGTGATCTTACTGGCATCAATTATGTGGTAGGATGGCTCCTATGACTGGAGTGCTGGAGTGGAAGGATGCAGGCCATTTAGGAAGGACAGGCAAAAGGGGTGTTGGCCTCTACATGGGGTGTTTGGAGCTGTACTGGGGTTGGATGAGGAGTTTATGGGTCAGGATTAAAGGGGGGGGCAAGGACAAGTGACGTTATAGTGGGTGTCTAAGGCCACCCAACCAGGAGATGAGACCTTCTACAGACAGACAGGAGCTGCCTCATATTCACAAGGCCTGGTCCTCATGGGGGACTTCAACTACCCCAACATCCATCAGAGGAACACAGTAGGACATGAGCAATCCAGGAGCTTCTGGAAATACATGGGTAACTTGCTTCTCCAAGGGACAGAGGAGTAAATGAGGAGAGTTGCCATGCTGGACCTTGTTCTTTCCAATAGGGAGAGGCTGGTGGGGAATGTGAATCTCAAGGGCAGCCTTGGCTGCAATGACCATGAAATGGTGGACTTCAAGCTCCTCACGCCAGCAAGGAGATGCACAGCAAGCTCACTAACCTGGACATCAGGAGGGCACGCCTTGGCCTCTTCAGGGATCTTCTGGGCAGAGTATCATGGGATAAAGCCCTGAAAGGAAGAGTGACCCAGGAAAGCTGGTTAATAGTCAAGGATCACTCTTGCAAGGTCAGGAGCGATGCAACAAAGAGGAAGTCAAGCAAAAACATTGGGATGAACAAGGAGCTCCTGGACAAACTCAAACAAAATAAGAAAGCCTCTGTTTCCCCCACAGAAAAAGGGTGAAAGCAAGGACAGATAGCCTGAGAGGAAGATAGAGAAATGGTCCAAACAGCCAGGGATCAGGTTAGGAAAGCTAAAGCCCTGATAGAATTCTATCTGGCCAGGGACATCAAGGGCAACAACAAAAAGCTTCTACAGGTACATCGGTGAAAATGTGAACCCTCTCCGGAAAGAAACGGGACACTTGGTTACCTGGGACATGGAGAAGGCTGACGTACTCAATGACATTTTTGACTCAGTCTTCACCAGCAAGTTCTTCAGCCACTAAAGCCCAAGCTTGCACAAGCCCCTTTGCTGAGGTGGCAAGTGCAGGGATTCTGAGAATAAAAAACCACCCACCACAGGGGAAAA
Source organism: Hylia prasina (assembly GCA_013397195.1). Classification (NCBI taxonomy): domain Eukaryota; kingdom Metazoa; phylum Chordata; class Aves; order Passeriformes; family Sylviidae; genus Hylia; species Hylia prasina. Next base: position 391,418 of record VYXD01000359.1, read on the forward strand.
TCAGGTTCCAAACCAGCTAAGGAACCTGAGGGTCCACAAGTCCATGGAACCTGATGACAAAATATGGAAAATAAGGTGATTGGTGATAGCCCACATGGCATCACTAAGGGCAAACCCTACAAATATCCTCCTATGACAGGACAGTGCTGGTGGGTAAAAGAGTGATTGATGCCATCTGCCTGGACTTGTGCACAGCATTCGATACTGTCTTAGATGACATCCTTGTCTTGAAACTGGAGAGGCATGGATTTGATGGATGGACCATGTGTGGATAAGGAACTGGCTGGATGGTCACACTCAGAGTTGCTGTGATCACTTCGCTGTCCAAGTGGAGACCAGTGATGAGTGCTGTTCCTCAGGGGTCAGTACTGGGACTGGCACTGTTTGACACCTTTGCTGGTGACATCGACAGTGGGATTTGAGGGCACCCTCAGCACGTTTTCAATGACACCAAGCTCTGTGGTGCAGCTGACACACTGGAGAGAAGGGATTCCATCCACAGGGACCTTGAAAGGCTTGAGAGGCCCACACAAACCTCATGAAGTTCAACAAGACCAAGAAAAGGTCCTGCACCTGAGTCAGGGCAATCCCAAGCACAAAGACAGGCTGGTTGGAGAATGGATTGAGAGCAGCCCTGGGCAAAAAGACTTGGGGGTGTTGATTGATGAGATGCTCAGTATGACCAGGCAGTGTGTTTTTATAGCCCAACAAGCCAACTGTATCCCAGGCTACATCAAAGCACTGTGGGCAGCGGGTCAAGGAGGGGTTTCTCCCCATCTGCTCTGTTCTTGTGAGACCCATCAGCTCTGGGGTCCCCAGCATAAGGAGTTCATGGACCTGTTGGAGCGAGTCCAGACAGGGGTCACAAAGACTATCAGAGGGCTGAGCACCTCTCCTGTAAAGGCAGGCTGAGAGAGTTGGGCTGTTCAGCCTGGAGAAGAGAAGGCTCTGGTGAGACCTTAGAGCAGCCTTTCAGTACCTATGGGAGCCTACAGGAAAGCTGGACAGGAAGTTCTTTGCAGGGGCATGTTATGTTAGGGTAAGGGGAAGAGCTTTAAACTGAAAGAAGGCAGGTTTAGGTTAGATATTAAGAAGAAATAATTTACTGTGAAGGTGGTGAGGTACTGAAAAAGGTTGCCCAGTGAAGTTGTGGATGCCACATCCCTGACAGTGTTCAAACCCAGGTTGGATGGGAATTTGAGTAATGTGGTTTAGTGGAAAGTGTCCCTGCCCACAATGGAGGAGTAGGCAGGGGGGCAGAGAGCTGGAACTAGATGACCTCCAAGTTCCCTTCCAACACAAATCATTCATCCTGTATAGCCTATTTTTAACTAATAAAAGAAACTATGATTGTACAAGACTGTATGTTTTAACATTACTAATATGTCGGTGATGGAAAGAAAATGTGTCAGATGAACACTCTTGATTGCCATCAGTCTATACAGCTTATCTTGTATCAAATTTATCTCCATTGTGCTAAAGGTAAGAGAAGTTAAGACTAATAAAACAAATTCTCTTTTCATTAAGACAAGACAATACATTTTACAAGACTTCAAATGTTGAATCTCAAGTCCTCTATAGTTACTAAATGTTTGCTTCCAAACCAAGATATTGGCTTTGTTAGTGCCAACATCATTCTAACACTTGTCATTTGATAGCAAGCTCAGTAATCTGGGAGCTTGTTTCCCTCCTCCCTTCTATATATTGTTTGTGCTTCCTGCTTAGATCAAGTGGTTGTATGCTAACAGCCACTATAAAAGTAGCAGTTCAAGTACATTTTACCATCCCAGGATGCTGTAACACAGAATGGTTAGTCTAAAAAACACAGAGGATGAAGTGCAAGGCCATTTGCACTAAGAAGTTGCCAAATGGAACCATTTGCAAACTGGCAACTTAGAAAGAAGTACCAGAACTACAACTCTTATCCAGCTTGATATGTTTTCTGAAAGGGGAGAGTACCAATTAGAGTCTTCAGCATAACACACTTTAAAAACTACCAGTAAAGGGATTTGCCAATTTAAAAGTTAGTTGTTGATTGTACAAAGAACAAGCCAATGGACTTCCCACTCTTTGCCTCCTTGTTTTCCTCAGGAGTCCATTACCTTTCACAAAGAAAATTTTAGCTATCAAACTTGTCCATAAATTTTGCCGCTGAGTGTGAAACCATCCAGTTAGCATATACACTATCATTTGCATATCTTGAAAACACAGAGTTAGTGCCATCGAATCTTGTGAGTGGAACGGGGCTCTCCTCAGGCCAGTTCGGGTATGACATGCCTAAAAATGAAAACAGATAATTTTTTCTGCACTGAAGAACCATAACTTCATGTGCAGACAGTAAGGCCCTTGGCAAAACTCCCTTCAATACTTTAAGCCAGTCCACTGGATTTTGTCCCAAATCAATTCATATAAATGATGTTTTGGAATCCCTGAAGCAGAAATTCAGATGCAGGCAAAAATCCTGGACAAATTAAAGTGCTTACTCGATAAAAAATTGTGTGCATGCATGCACATGTGCATAATAAAAAGCTTAGAATTGTTCTTCTCATAAGCCTCCAACTTTCCATAATTTTATATTTTAACAATCATGTAGCAATATATTGCTTTGCAAGAGAAGGTTCTTGCTGTACAGGAAAGGCTCCAAGAATTAATAAACCTATTTGGGACAGGATCCAAAGTCCATTTCAGTGATAGAGATTTACTTAAATGGGCGCTTTTCCTTTGGCTTCAGTGAGGTTCTGGGGACACTTTCACACCCCCAGCAGGGATCCCCTGCTTAGTTTCAGGAAATCCTAGGAGCGCAACTGAGTAAAGTCCAACAAAGTGCTGAGCACTCCTGTCTTGATTCAGCATTTATAGTTGTATTTCAGGCATGTAATTATTTGCATTGAGTGCAGTAACTCTTTCTGTGTTTAGGCACAAGTGATCACCAAAATGGATGCAGAGTGCTTAGCACCATGTTGATTCAGCTGTGCAAGCACAGAACCATAGCAGGGTTGAGATTTTCAAAAGCAGAAATCTGATTCTGTTGCTTATTAAGCATTCAGCATATGCCATCAACCTTGTGGCAATTTTTTTCTGCTACTTCGTTCTTTTAACAATCTGACCACTAATTGCCCCAAAATCAACATGAGTTGAGAAAACCAAATGAAGAAAATAATAGTTAAGGTATAGATCAAAAATAGACCCAAAGCCATGTATTAATGGCAGCTTTTAAAGTAAAAGATCCAACTTTTCAAAAGTCATACTGCTTGAAGAATGAAAAAAGTATCTGTGATGTTAGTAAGTATCTAAAACCATGTAGAATATTTAATCAGAAGACAAAATATAGGAGTTTTGGCAAGAACCATTTTTACTGTCCATCTCACCATCACAATATGAAAGCATATGTTCTTTTTAAAAACACTTGCTACATCATTCAGTCAAGGTTTAATACTAACATGTTCATAACAAATCAAAGGACGTGAAAACAGGTGATTTTTCAAAATGCCCATTGTTAATTAAGTATTCAAAGGATTTTACATGTCAGTTTAGTCTGTATATAATATTTATATACAGTATTTCTACCTTCTGTATATAATAATCTGTTTTCATCCTATGATACATTAAATACATTTCAGCTTATAGATCCAAAATGTACTAATAGCAGCTGAAATTTAGACATCCTTCTTAATAAATGAAAAATGTTGCAGATGAATCTTATCACTGAGTTATGGCAAAAAACAGTATTTAAAAAAAAGCTATTGCTTAAATTAGAGGTGCAGAATCTACTATATTTTAAATGTTGTAGCCTCCCCCAACAGGATAGTTGAATTAGATACTCATTAGCATTTTATATTTCCCCTGAGAATACTTCCCTGATCTTTTTTTTTGCTTTTACTGTATGATATCTAGTCATTTTACTTATTTTCACATCCTTTTAAAATGTTTATTTTAGACACAGCTGCAAAATGACTAAAGGATGATCCTGATGCAAACTTTGACATTTACCAAAAGAAAAAACAAACAAACAAACAAACAAAAAACCCAAAAGAAGCTTCCAAGCAAATTTTGATTGGCTTCATTCAGACAAGAAACACTGTAATGGGGTTACAGAGTCTGCGAACAGTGCAGAAGAAAAATCAACTTTTTTTTTTGTGTGTTGCTAGAATCTAGTAAATGCATGTGAAATTCTACCATAGAGTTTGTTTTCAATCCATGTGGAAGGGAGGGTTCGAGGGAGGGGAGCATTATTACAGTCCACGAGAGGTGTCTCCTCTTCTGAGAGCCCATCATCGTACAGTAAGGAATCCGAGGGTGTGGAAGCTGCAAGGTCTAAGTAGTCCTGAGGAATGAAGGCACAAAAAGCTGCGTTAGTGCACGTGGCAGTGCTGCTGTTTGGGTAAGAAGGATGAATGTGCACCTGCTTTCTTTACAGCAAGGAACTACAGATCCACTGCACTTCTCTTTCTCTAGAACCTCTGGCACCTGTGGGGGCTCTGCTTTCCAGCAGCCACAGCAGCTCTGGAAGCATCTGATTTGCCCCTGCTAGAGACATATGAATACTTCCCCTACTTAATTCTGCACATCAGCAAAACACCCAACGAAGTAAAAAGCTGTCCTAACTGCTCTGTTTGACCTTCAGCTTCTGATCCATGTGTGTGCCTGAAATATATATATAGAGATACATATGCATGCTTAAAGGACAAGGTACTCAGATCTCACAATAATTTTTAAAAAGCTATTACATAACAATGCATAAAATAACCATGTAAATATTGCCAAATAAAGCTTTGGTTGCTGTTCTAAAACTAAATATTTAGGTCACTGATAACAATTCATTGGTTTTTATTTATGTTGCTAAATTGCTTTGATGCAAAAATAAAAAAGTGCAGCATTTTCAACTAATTTAAAATACATGAAGTACTACATTCTTCTAGTTCTGGCTCTCCAACATTATTTATTCAGGAGTCAAATTTAGGAATAACTTTTCACAACAGTTTCTAAATTATTACTATTACTTAAATAAAATAGGTTAAGGATAACCCACCCACATTTTGGGTTGAAGTCACCAAAGCTATTAGAAGAGGTAGAATGAACTAGATATGTAAATGTTTCAAGGTTTGATGAAAAACAAGTTACTTTGATTTAANGAGCTATTAGAAGAGGTAGTATGGCTTTCAAAAAGCTGCATGCATGTGGAATGAACTAGATATGTAAATATTTCAAGGTTTGAAGAAAAACAAGTTACTTTGATTTAAAATAAAATTTAAAAGCAATTATTTCTGTACATTCAAACGCAGAAGACCACAAAAGCTTTCAAAATCCATGCTGTCCACACTTACCCTACTCTTCACCATCATTTTCTCTAGTTCCTTGCTGATGTCAGTAAATGTTGGTCTTTTATCAGGCTCCTGCTTCCAGCAGCGCAACATGAGGTTGTACCTGGGACCCGTCACAGGGTGAATAAAAACCCCCAACTGTTAGCAATGGGTCATGCTTCTGCTCCAGTGATTTACAGTACTGCACTTAACTCTGGCACAGAGGCCATCCACAAGTACATCAATCTGTGTTTGGAGTTCTGTTAAATGTTCCCTGGAATTAACAACTGACACTCACAACAATGGGCTTTTGTTTTCAAGAGTCTCCACGAGTTAAATGCACTTGGCTGTCCTTGAAGGACTGCAGTCATAGGTTTCACTTTCTCAAGGGACCACTTCAAGTGTAGGGCAGCATGCCAGATTTCTAATTCACTTCGTATATGACACTGCAGAAATTTGTATATCACCCTGAAAAACTCTGCTGTTATACCAGAAAGCAGAATTTTGTTTTTCATTTGTTCAAATTCTTAAGTTTCTGGAAATTTTTCTTGAAAGCAAAGCCTAGCCTAAGACTATTTGCAGAAACTAATGTTCTTTTGATTACTTCTATTGTTGTTCTTTTGATTAAACCTGTATTTATTCTCTCTTTAACTGCCTTCTATAGCACAGAGTGTGGAAAGGAGAGGAAACACAATTAAAGTCTTATAGTTAAGTGACTATCAGGCAGACACTGGCAAGTTCTGGATGTGTAACTCTTCAACCTGTGCTAGTCGTGTCATTTTTCTAGCTCAGCTGTTCTCAGGACTGAGTGATCCATCCACATAAGTGCTCTAATGGTGGCAATAGTGGGCTATGAGAACTATAGGAAGCTATTGAAAAGCACTGCATTTTATGCCTTCATCCATCATCCCTCTTGTACTTGACTGGGTATAGGAGAGAATGCAATTTGAGAAAAATGGTCCTTAAAGTGGGCTTTCACAAGCTGTCAGTAAAATTTCTGAGTAAAACAGGAGAAAATGTGCAAAAAGTCAGAAAATCATGATCTAGCTTCAATTAAAAAAATCCCAGAAACTCAGATGTGGTCAGCTTGCCTAAACTAATAATTATCAATGACATAACCTGTTTGCAGAATTAGTATTCCTCACTGAGATGAAAAAAAAATAGTATTATACATTTCTTAGACAATATTCGCCAATCATTCTTGTAAACTTCTACACTGCCCTAAATTTGGAAACAGTTAATGTTTTCCTCTGTATGTTAAAAAAAAATTTTTTTATACTATTATTTATTTAAACCTTTTTTTCTCAGCCCAGATGTGGTCAAAGCTGAAAACCCAACTGAAAATCCATCAAAAGAGTGGTCACAATGATTAAAGTTTGGGAACTTTCAAAAAACTGCAACCATGATCAAATTTGCAGACTGAACATAAAATCATGCCTCGTCTCCAAATGTCATGGAAGATCACAGACAAAAGATATTTCACATTAACTGTGTTTTAATAAATCAGCCAACAAATTATGAACTGTCTCCAAAGCCATGGGCTTATCAAATCACTGAAAATTTTTATCTTTAAGGGTGTATGTAGATTTCTGGGCCAAGGTATCATTTTTCCTCTGGAACGCCATGACAACTAATAGACAGTGACTGTGCATGGAATATCTGCTTCATTTACAGAAAGTACTATGACATTTTCTTGAATATTTCAGCTACCACTGTGTTTCATGAAAGTTTCCTCCTTCCCCCACCCTCAGAAGTTTTGAATGTAGAAACTCCTTTAATTGTTTGGCAAGCATGTTATTCAATACTCTACAAATGGTTTGGACATAGCTGTAGGCATTCTGTGGGCAATATTTTCCCCTCACTTTACTGTTCACTAATTTCATGACATTCTTTAAAGCACATTTTGACTATATCTCTAAGAAACACAGAATAGTATTTATGAGGTATTTATTTAAACCTTTTTTTTTTTCAAGTATATTTAGTAATATTTTCTGAATCTAATCAGATCAAGAGTTACTTACATTTCTTCACTGCAGTTTTCTGGTCTTTCCATTCTATAGCCTGTTTTTAGGAGGTTAAAGAGTCTTTCAGGAGCAATACCTGGGTAAGGATTGCCTCCTAAAGTAACAATCTCCCATAGCAGAACACCAAACGACCATCTGAAAAAGACAAAACGAGTTTTTATATAGAGTGGTAGATTCCAGGAGCTCAGTGTGGCATTTACACAACAAATTTCCCCCAAGTATTTTCAGAACCCAACAAAATTCAAGACACCTCAAGCCAGAGGGGCTGTACAGGGCCATGTAGGGCCATCCTTGTTCCCAAATACTGCTCATTGAAAAGGTTAGCAACCAAGACAGTAGAGAAAACACATACCCTTCTTTTATCCATTGACACAGGCTTACTATACCCTGGGAAGGTCCATCTTTTCTAGCCAGCAGAAAGAGGAAGTCCTTCCTCTGGCGGCCCAGCCCAAAGACCTGCTCCCCTGCTGCACAGTGCTCCTGCAGCAGTCTAACCTCCCTAATTAGCCCTTGTATTCAGAATTAACTCTAAATTTACAGAGTCACCACAGGACTGGTTTGCTGTCTCAGCTATGAGACAACACAATGTGTTTATTTCAATCGTAAGTAACACCTTTGATTTCAGCTGGTCTGTTGGGCCATTTCAGTGATTCAGGGCTTAATTTTCTTCTTAGAGTTGATGAAAGAAGAGGAAAAAATTTCCTCTGGAAATACCAAATGCCTAAAATGAACTTTGACATAGAACAGAAGAAACCATTTTCTGAAATGAACAGAAGAAATAGTGAATTTTTAAACCTATTTTACTGCTGAGCTCAAACAAAACGACCTTGCATGATGGGTGAGAAATATTTAGATAAATTAGTCCATTTCTGGAGAGCAAGCCAGGAGAAAAGAGGCAAAAATGTTTTTCTTTTCTTAGTGAAAGGCTTTTTGAGACACAAAGAAGCTACAAATCACTCTGAATCTGCTCAACTGACAACTGACAAAATCTGGATGTTTGAAAGGAAGGAAACCAGCCAACACTGGGGCTGCTCAATGGGATGCATCTGGAAGCAAAATTGCATACAGTTTATGAAAAGTGCTAGCTTTGGGCAATTTCTCTGTAAACTCCGTTTTTAAGAACATTTTAGGAAGCACTAGACACTTACTGCCAAACCAAACAGGCACGTCTAATTCCCTATGAAAATTCCATCTCAAAATGTTAACCAAATACCTCACCTCCTGCCTGACTCCCTTCCACCTGCACTTCTGACATTTTAAAGAACAACAGTAACCCCAAAGGTACAGCAGTAAAACTTCCCAAGTTGTCAGAGAAGTCAAAGTGACTCTCACATGGCCCCCAGTGGTATGCTGCCATTCTTCTCCCTAATGCCATTCACTGAATTAATTTTTAATCACTCTGCACATTCTTGAAAGCTTATGAATATTTACAGCATTTTCATATACTTTATTAATATTTCTCCTCATAGCCTTTTTGAAGCCAATTATGCTCTGCCATCAGGTTACAATTCTGTCCATGATTAATTCAAATAAACTTTGGAGCATGGCAGGTTTTATTTTTAAAATCCACTTCTGCTTAAGAGGAATTTTACAGAGTATGGAAGAAGGGATCAGATGAACCATTTCTTAACTAAAGTTGTTCATTAAGTGAACGTATTAGAATAGAACGCTGTAAAATGCTGCAGTACTTTCAGACTGTTATACAAATTAAGTACTACAGGAGGAGAAATGAGAGATGATGAACTTCCCACTGAATTATGTTTATTGCTGAATAAAAACACGATCACAAAAAGCCAGGAAAGAAAAGTATGTGAAGAGGAAGACAGTAGGTTAGTTTTCCACTGATGTCATCGACCTCTGAAGCAAAAATGGGGTTTTTGTAAATGCTGGCAAGGGGTACTGTTTTAAGCTCTGCTAACCACTAACTATACAGAACAGCTTGAGAAGGAAGAGGGTGGAAAACAGAAACACAGAATATCAGAAAAAAAAACATATCAGAATGGTTGTGGAGTAATATGTTCACCTAAAATATAACTGCATCACCACAAACACCAAAGAATATGCATAAAATAATATTTTCAGTGAGTGCAATGATCTAAAAATATCAATCAATGCTGCAAAAGCAGTACTTCATTGATCAGTCTGCTGCTGCTGAAATGCCATCGTGGAACCTGGTGCTGCAGAGGATTTGCTCTGCAACTCTGTGTGTGTGTCTCGGTTCTGCTCTGCAGGAAATTGCTCTTGCTAAATCAGGAGCTGCTATACAGCAGCTGGATTATTTAATGAACAATGACACAGCAAAGGTGAGCCAGCAGTGAGACAAAGGCACAGTGTAAGCACAGCAGACACCTGGACTCTTTCTGGCACTGCATGGGAGCAGACATGCACAGCACAATGACACAATGCACAGCTCCTGACGCATCTCCAGGGAAGCTGGGCACTCAGCTTCCAAGTGGAGATCCTAATCCAGCCCTGGGAAGCAGGGAAGTGACACAGCACCAGCACAGTGTGCTGCCCAGGGCTCTCAGCTGGCTTGCTTGATGCCAGCTGGGCAACCTCTGCATGCTGTTGGATCCCATGGACAGGAAACAAGCTCCTGGGCTGGCTTAATAGCAGCCCATCAGGAAAATGCAATGGGAGGAATGCTATTGGATCCAGATGATCAATCAGCAAACAAAGAAGAGGCAGTTACATGAAAACACAATCTGGTCTGGCTCCAAACCATAGTGACAAAACTGTTTTGCATAAAATGAAGAAATTAAAAATTTGCTGTGAAGTTTTTAAAGGAATTTTATCGATTCTTTGGGATAAGTAATTTTAGAGAAGTCAGTCAGCACAACGGGTGCTCCGAGGAGGATAAAAAGGGACCCAGAAAAACCCCTAAGCTGATCTAAGTAAAACTGACATCCTCTCAAGAATTATCCCAATTTTTTTCTTTTCTTACTTCAACAGAAACAAAGTAAAGGAAAATACTTTGGAAATTCATTTTGTAAGGAATTTCCAAGGCATGGAAAATATTTTATTTCACTAAAACTGCTCTGATCTGCAGAGAGAAGAGTAAAAAGTGAACAGTAATTTTAGAACTACAAATCTAAAGGTGAATATTTTGACATCCTGCTATTATCAAAGTGCTTTTCCCCTCAAAGTGCAATGCCACCCAAATGGGTGTTTTACGCCATCTGAGTGTAACAAAAACATTACTATAGTCAGATGCTCTTCCAAGGAAAATTTAGAAGGTATTAAGATGCTACCTAGCAGAAAATCAGGCCTAAGTACTGCTGCTTTTACAGTCCTTTAGAGTTTTTCTCCTAAATAAATTATCTTTAGCTTTAGAGTCTGCCTGGTGACTAGTCACAAGCATTGTTCACCCCAGAGAGCAAGAAATGGAAGTATCTGATCCTGAATTAAAAATGCCTACAAACACTCCTCTACCATGTTTATCAAACAGGGGAATAGCTTAGCTGTTGTTGCTTTGCCTTCTCTTCATTACAGGTGGAGATTCCAGCATATCCATCTTCAGGGTCTCTGTTTCCCTAATCATGGAAATAAGCTTGTATCTTGCCACTGAAAATGGACTGAGCTGATTGGAGTTCTGTCATTGATTTCAACAGGAGAGAGGTCAGGCATTAAATTCCCCTTCCTTTCTTCTGCTCCATCCCTCACCTGCCACTCAGTGTTACAGACAAGTGATGAACAGAACTGAGAAGTTCAGGTACAACCATTATCTGCAGCAAACCCTACTAACACGTGTCTATATATTCAAAGTCAATCATGTCACATGAACACATCCAACCCTTGCTGATTTCAACAGGAATTATATACATAACTACCTCCGATAACCTTTTATTTAGATTTAATTCAACAGCAAAAATCTCAGGTATCACTGCCACCATCAGGTGCCATCCAGACTTCCCTCATGTTTTTTTGCAAGAGCAATGCCTTGGCGCCTATGTCCCTTGCTGTGCTCCCTCCCCCAGCTCTGTAAACAAGCACACAAACCAGAAAGTATTTAAGAATTTACACTTACACATCACTTTGTGTTGTGTAGATATGGTCAAATAGGGACTCTATGGCCATCCATTTCACAGGGATTCGACCCTAGGACATAAAAAAGCAGAAAAACAAGTTCCCAAGTGAAAAAACAAGGTATTTATCTACAAAACGGTAAAACACAGTCTGTCCATACCACAGCATTTGCCAATGCACATATGATTTGGCATTTCATAAGAAAAACAGTGAGGAGAATAATTGTAAGAATTAAAAACTAGTTCATGTCTTTTCACACACTGCAGCAATCTAATTATGTGCAGTAAACTAGTGTGGCTTTTTGCAGGTGGTCACCTGCAAGTCAGATAAACTCAACTCTTCTCTTAACAAAGAACTTTGAAAATGTGCAGATGCAAAAATGATGAGGGATGGTTATTAAAGAGGAAGAGCTATCTCATTTATACCAGGGATGATGCATAAATAGAAGCACATGGATGTTACAGATACCTTTGGTTTCAGAACTGAACCTGGACAGTCATCTGATTACTAGTTTCTAAGTGGAATCTACCAGTTGCTATTTTTCACTGACAGAAATTCACTGAGAAAATCTGAGAAATCCGCCCCAAATCATGAAAATCTAGGTTTGCAAAATTTCCAAGATGTTTCATAACCTTCACAGTATGATTAGCATTCATATGCCCTAGTTCTCATTCTTATGAAATCCATATATATATCTATGCAAAAAATATTTCAGTAGGATTTGAAACTTCTTCTTCCTTCTCAAATTCTTTTCCCTATCTCCCATCCAAGCAGACAGATGCTTGTTAGGCTCTGAATAATACTACACTGATGAGCATGTCAGAAGTAAAGAGCAAATATCCACTCAGTACATCATGCCCCTCCAAATGAAACTAAACTGCAAAACTGCCTTTATGTAGATGCATTACTCTTAAAATACAGAGCAACTGGTATAAATCAATGTAAAAACGCATCCATCAGAAGACAGCTAAATGAACATGCCAATGCCCTTTTACACAAGATCATGTCTTCTAGAGTTTTTTTTTTTTTTCCTTCACAACTTGTTTTGGCTTATGCAACATTCACACAAACTGGCCTTTAAAAACAGGGAGAGTGGAACTAAAAATTCACAGTATTTATGGAAATCTTCTCATAAAAACTCAAAATTTTCACATGGAAAAAAATTCTGTTGGCAACTCTTTCATAAACCACCACTGCTCATTTGACACAGTCAGTGGGAAGCTGTGTTCACCAACATCCCAGTCTAGCCCAGGACTAACCTGTGGAAGTTGTATGGAACTTGATATAAATTGTCTATATCTTTTTCAACTCTTTGGTGTTTTTAGTTTATATTTTTAACTATAAATAGGAAGAAAGAAACAAAGAAAAAGTTTTGTTTGTGTTTACATGTAGTTTGATGAGGAACTGGATAAACAGGGAGTGGAAAAGGTAATAGTTACTTAAAGATGATACATATTTTACATACATACATATATGTGTATTTCTATCCCACTGGTTAAGCTCATGATTTTGCTTCACTGTCATTTTTATTTCCTTATAATAATTATCTTAAGTTAATAAAAACAGCCATTCTCCTTTCCATCCATGCTCAACTCCCACAATATAAATCCATTTTCTTGATCAGACAGTAATTTCCACAACTGCTTTTAATACAGACTGTACCTTGCTCCTCTTTACATACGAATCTTCTTCATACACGTCACGTGAGAGGCCGAAATCAGAAATCTTCATTTTGCGCCCTTCTGCCACCAAGACATTCCTGGCTGCTAAATCCCGGTGCACAAGCTTTGGAAGGAAACCACAGGAGTGTTTATGCTTCTTGTGCCGGAACCAGCTGCTCCACATCTGCCACACACTGAGATCACCACCCTGCCCTACCTTCATCTCTGCAAGGTACTGCATCCCTCGGGATATCTGCCATGCGAACGATATCAGGTCTCCCATGGTCAAGGCTCTCTCATCAGGGTTATCCAAGTAACTGGAGTTTCTGTTCCCATCACTGCCCACGTAGCTCGGGCCGACTTTGCGACTTTCCCTGAGGAAACTGCGCAAGGAGCCGTATTTGGCGTATTCCACAATTAAATACAGTGGGCCTGAAATGAACAAACACACGGGTCAGTAAACCATTAATAGATAACCATTTTAGGGCTGTTTTTTCAAACAAGTCTCTTCTAATCATGTTTTGAACAGTCAGAGGCTCCAGACACCTCTGCCCTTTATGTAAAAAGCATTGAGTCAGCCACGAAATAAGAGTATTTTTAGCTTAGATCTTTTATGCAAAGAGAATGAGTTTCATGCTAAATGAAAGCAGAATGCTGGCTCTTGCCTATAATCCCTCATCTAGATAATCTGAGACCAAAAAAACAGACAACTTTCATACAAATTGGATCTGTGAAACAGCCTTAAAGAAACTTTAAACTAAAAATAATCTGCTTGATCTTGTGATACTGAGCTCAAATCATCTGCTAATTCCAGCACTGTGTTTAAGGTGCCTTTTGAGAGCACTTAGACATTCTAGCATTACAATCCAATAATTTCTCCTCCCCATTACCCACATGAATAATACCTGCTCAGTGCTGTAATGCTAAACACATTTGTCTACCGTATCAAAGCCCTCCTACCTCATACGCTAATGAATTAACTTGATAATTATTAAAAGCCTGTGACTCAGAAACATTTCACTTCCTTTGGGATGAAAAATACATTGTACTGAAAAGAAAAAAAACTAACCCACCCCACTGGTTCATTAACTTACTAAGACTCAGAGATGACTCACTCCTGAATTACATTCTCTGTCTACAACTAAAAGTGACAACTGCAACAGAACTGGGTGGGCAAAGAAGGCAGGCCTTTGCCCAAGGTTGCAAAATCCATGCTGTGATTTTAGGCTGCCCAACTGCAGATGCAAAAGGAAGAGAATGTGGCCATGCCACTTCACTTAAAATCAGCAATTCCTATGCACAACACAATTTGCTTCACTGGCAATTTATAATACATGTGTCTGCAGATTCTTCCCCTTGAAACATACGTGTTGATGACTGTGGCTTTTAGAAACCATTTCATAAGCGGAGGGAGAGAATAGTTTCATGACAGTGCAGGAAAACTGATTATCAACCTAACTACCTAGCTATATTTGTCTATATATGGATGTAGCTGCCTATTTACATTGTTTTAGTATAAATAACAACAATAATGAAAACTCAAACTTGAAATATAACCCATATTTGAAAACACTGATTATTAATTTAATATAATCATTGATTAGAAGAGAATTCATAGGAGACTTGATTGGAAGAGAATTCGTAGGAGACTTGTTAATTTACAATAGCTTCAGAATCAAAATGTGCATTGAGGAAAACCACAGGAAGAATGCTTAGTTACACTGAATTAGTATTTCCCTTTGCTTTCAAGTACTGTTTTTTTAATATTGCCCTCTTTTTTCAGCCAACAGCAAATTTAAAAGGTGCCCAGCAATTATTAAGCAGTAGTTGAAATCCATCAACAAACTGCAATTTATTTCCGTTCTGGATGGTTTCATCTTAATAATTAGCTTTTAGCATTTACCATCTTGACTGCAGGCTCCATAAAGTTTGATGACATGAGGATGGTTGACTTGTTTCAAAAGGTTGAACTCTGACAGGAGATCTCGCAGCTCACTCTGGGAAGCATTTTCTGCAGAAAGTGACCAAACAACAGTTTTGGTTAGGAAAGCATCACTCAGGAGTTCCCTATGTACAGTCTGAAGTATGAGATATACCATCTCTCCTGGAATTAGCAAGAGGTTGGAAAACTCCATACTTCCACACAGGAGAGAACTTTTCCCATCTCTGGTGTCCTGCAGTCATTCACATCAGAACCAAGTGAATGTGATTGCTGCTGCTCTGGCTTGCCAGTGGCCTGCTCTAAGCATTGCTCTGTCCTGATACAAATGACTGCAGAACAAGGAGGGCAGGCAAGAATCAGGAGCAGAGTCTGTAATGTCCTAAAGATGCCATGAAATTGTTACAGACCTTTTCTAATGTTCTAAAGCAACTTCTTAGGGTGAATCACTGCAATAAAAACTTCACAAGCATATGAAAGCCAAGATCTCACGCTGATCAAACGAAAAAAGACTCACTCACTCCTCCTAAATACATTTACCAAGAGAGTAAAAATCCATTAATCTACTGGCTTACTCTTGTAGCATACATCCAGATTTAGAGTTCAGAAGCTGAATGTACAGTTCAGACTGATTTTACTGGGGGACAGGTATGCAGACTTCACTGATGTCAGTGAGAATCATGTGGCAACATATGGCCCCAAGAAGCTTTCTTGGCCTGTCAAGTGTTCTGCCTTTTTGCAGAATTCTTCAGACTGACAAGCTTCCTCTTTGAGTGCACTGAGGCTTGAAGGAGATCCCTAGGTCAGAGATAACTCTTCTTCCTCATCCTTAATCTCTCTGACACACGGAACAGGCCTGGATAGTTCCTCCAGCGTCATTACTGGGCATTGACAAGGATGTGTTCATATTGATTTAAGGATAATAAAAACAAGTTTGGGTTCTGATCTTTGGTACTGTACTACATGTTTTTTTCATAAAGGCTGTGAGCACCAAAGGATGTATTGCCAACTCATGTGTGACCAGTTAGCCCTCCTTATAAAAACAGTTATTCTGTTCTACTGTTATGTTTGTATCAGAACTGTATGTTTGTATCTGCCTTATATTATCTTGTAGTCTGAATCTGCACTTACAGAATCCTCTGCTGCAGGGAGTACATATCAGTTGGCCTCTCACTACTAATAAAGACTACAAAAAGTTATGTAAAACAAAAATTAAGAATGTCAACTTATTGCCTGTAAGAAAAGTCCTATTTTTGTAGTTCTGGAGCGGACATGAACAAACAGAATAGAGCAAAGTTCCCCAGGTACTATGCCTGTTTGTCTGCTGAAAAAAATAACTTCAAATGGAGACATTTAGCTGTAAAGCTGTATGCCACTTGTTTCAACAAATTGTGAATAGTTTGTATTTATGTATTGATTGGCATTTTCCCCTTTAATTTTATTGTACTGAGGGCATTCATATCAAGCAAATTTAGTTCATATGAGAAAAGCGGTAATAATGGGCTGAAAAACATTATCCACGGGTTCCTTTAAACCTCCATCCGTATCTCCCAAGACTATTTTGGCTCAGCTAACTGCACCCTGTTCCCTCCCCAGTACCTAATGCCAAGTTGTCACAGTAGGGAGAGTCCTGCCCTGGTCTGTTCTTAAGCAGATTGTGCCCATTTATCCAGCTGAGGCAGGAGATCTCTTTTATGCAGTAAGAGGCTTCTCCATGAACATACTGGTGTGCTCACCATTGCCTTTCAAAGATCAATCAGCACGTAGCAGTCCCAAACACTTGGACAAATGACCTGCTGGTGGTATTGGCCTGATCCAAAATAACTGTCCTTTGTCCTTCCTGGTAGCATTGCAAAGGCCACTGAAAGCTAATGCACTGGTCCTTCAATTGTCATGTGTGAGCAGTAAAGTTAAACCAATAATAAGCACATAACTATTTGCAGAATGACAAATGTTCTCTATAGTGAAGTTGGAAAATGGAATTTCAGGTGACTATCTGCAGTTTAATTTACATTACAGAGGGATTCATTAGAGCCTGAAGCATTACTATAAATGTCAGATCAATTTATTAAAATAAGGTGCTTAAAATAAAGGTTTACTCCTTCGCATTGTCAATTCTTTCCTTCATAATAGCTAGGGAAAACTGAATGTCAAACATCTGCAAGTAAAAGCAACATTTTTACCACTGTGTCTTGGAACTCAGTCACACGTTGATGAAAATGTACTAGAAACAGCAGTGTCACTAAATGCACAAATAAACATGAGATGAAATGGTAATGTAATACCATACAGGTCATTACTTATGTATTACAATAGTTAATTGATCTTCAATTCTGAAAAATCTTAGTTTCTAGACTTCCTCCATATGATCTATTGTGCACTGAACCTCTTGCAATGAAGGAATGCACTATATAATGCATTTATTTCTTGGGTAAAGTGGTGGGATATGCGGCATCTTTTCTCTCTGGAGCAGCAAATGTGCTTTGAATATAACAAAAATGATAATAAGAAGTATAACATTTTCATGTAATGATATGCTTTTACTCATAAGCAGCGGTGAATGGTTCAGTGCATCTCATATTATAATCTTAACATTATCTAGGTATTCTTCATTTCTCCCAGGTTTAAAGCCTTAGGGAAAAGTGAAGACAGCAGGAGATAGCACTGAGTTATTCAAGCGATTTCAACAGATCTCCTACTGATTGAAAAGTAAGATCAGAAAGGGTAAAACTAGGCAGAATTCTCAATCAGAAGAGTAAGTTAACAGGTCTGTACTGTCTCTTCACATGGTAATAACATGATTTATTTAAAAAGCTTTGTCCAAGGAAACTTGACAGAGGGAAAGAATCAGAAAGCTTTAACAAACCCTCTCAATATTTCCATCAATGCCAAACAAAACTGAATACATTTGCTCTGTTAAGACAGAGGCTCCTTGCACATCATGATTTAGAACTACTTACATGGATCAATGTGATGCTAACTGCTAAAGTCACAAATCTGTAGACTGTGACTGTCAGAATATATCAAAATGCTGGAAGAAAGAGAGACTGTAACACTGCTGGGTTTTTAGCTGATCTTTTGTTTTCACACTAGGCCCTCTTAAAATCCATTCAGAGGTTACCACAAATAGTTTGCAAGCCAAGCCCTGACAGGAAGGTACCTTTTAACATTTTCACTGCCACAGTGGTATAGCCAGCCCTTCCCTTGAGTCGGAACGCTGTCGCCTTGACGACCTTTCCGAATTCTCCTTCTCCAAGAGTTTTGCCCAGAACTAGGTTCTTCCGAGGGAATTCCCACTTTGGATCTTCCTGCAGAAGAGAAAAGAAACCCTGTGAGATGAAGCAAGGAAAGGAGTGGCTACTCCTCAGGATTAGGTGCACTGCAGTGTGCAGTGTTTGGTTGCTCTTTTGATTAGTATCAGTGTGTTCTTATAAAAGTTTTTGGATATTGAGGTATTTTGCAAATGTGTTTTCCCTTACCTGAAAACAACTCCTTCAAAACAGACTGTACATGAAGTCTATGGATAATGGATTATATTTACAGGTCTGGGAAACCAGGTACAAATGAAAAATGAAGTGATACAGGATAAATGCTTGCTTTCAGAATAACTACAAATACGTGACTTCCATGGAGAAGTAAATCAGTTTTACTCACAGAATAAAGCTTTCTCTTAAGGACTGATCAGAGACAGAAATCATCCCCTCATAAAATTACTGCTAATAAGCCTTAAGGTTGCAAAATGATGGCAGATGCACAAACCAGTCAAGAAACTAAGGCAAACAGAGCACAAGGTCTGTGAAGATCTCACCACCAAACACTCAAATAGATTTGATGGCGCCATATAAAGTGGCTGTTTCTCTACCATATTTGGTTCATGAAAACACCCCATCTGGCAGGAATTCTGGGTAGTGTGTGAGTCAAAGCAGGAAAAAATAGAGTAAAGGTATGACATGGGAAAAAGTCCTTTAATGTGGGTAAAACTGCCACGCAAACCAAGATCTACAATCTGTATATGAGAAATCAGGAAGAGATCTCAGGAGGGATATTTTTCTAATGTTTTAAACTTAGCCTTGCTGTAGCACTTTGACGTATCATAGAGAGTACAAAACTGCTGATCGTTAGGACTTAACTGGACGATGTTAAAAGTAAAACCACAGTACTGCCACATGCAGTTAAATTAGTAAAAAACATGGGCTTAGACCTAAATTGTTACATTATATTAAAGCATAACAAAAAAGGAAGAATACACTGGCCTTATAGAGCAAATTAAAATGTTTATCCAACTACTCATGAAGTATCTTCAGTGCACGTGATTCCCAATGCTGTTATTTGAAGGTAATGGGTGTTTCCATGAATGGACTGCATTCCTGTAACATCGTCTGCATGCATGAACAAGGCTGACATCAAAACAGAGCATGCAAAATGGCACCAGGCTTACTGGGATTTTGAAGGTGTCCACAGACACCTGGTTCTCCATGGAATCCAGGGAAGGCCGGCGGACGTTGCTGGAGGAGTAGCTGATGGGGTAGGACTGCGCGGGGCGCCGGAACGTCATTTCCGCGGAGGCGATGGGCGGCTTCGGGGAATTCTTGTGGTAACGGTGGATGCAATAGAAGGAAACCAGCACGGAGATGACGAAGCACAGCACCACTGCCCCTGTGATCACAGTCTTGCACACCTCGTCGCACAGTTGCTCTGTGGACCAAGAAGAGCTTCTTAGAGCTTTCCCTTGTGGTCTCTTACTTCTGCATAATAATCCACTTTTAAAGATGCAAATTGTTTCATGCTATGTTTATTATTAGCCAAAATAAAAACAAATTAAAATATCCATTATCTGCTTCAAACAACTGCACAAAGCTTTTCTGTTTAAACAAAGGTCAAGGTAAAAGGTAATGCACTCCTGCTCCTAACACCATGGGTGATGGTTATCGCTGACATTTTTCAAGCTGAGATTTTTCAGAATTACCAGGAAGCTGGAATTACTTGAAAGTAACAGAAATCATTATTCTAATTCTCCTAGCTGCCTCTGCAAATATCAGGTAAGTCTCACTGAAATGCATATGCTGCTGGAAATCAAAGCATGACCGACTTGTTTGTCAAGTAGTAATGAATAAAAAATAATCCTTAGCCAAGGCTATAAATAACCCACTGTGGAAATTTTCAGGCTCCATAGTGGATGTCAAGGTGCCAGTTCCTCACTAGTTTTGTATTAGCAGTCTCTGACCAAAGATATGATTTATTAACATGGCCACAAGTGTAGCCTGTTCTATATGTACACGATACATACAGAGAAAAAGATTACTATGAGAACAGCAGACAGACTTACCTTTGATATCATCTTTCTCACAGTAACAGTTCTGTCTTGGGAAGCAGTAACAAATCCCATGTCCTGACTTAATTCCAAGATTTCCAATGCCCTTCCCATGGCCACCAATAATGTTTCCACCTAATCAAATATAGACAACAGGCTAAGATTCTTACATGTAGGTAGGTAAAGGGAAAAGGTTCAGTTTTCCATGGGCTTACCCCAGTATGAATCTGAAATATGACCAGGGAGCACAGTGCAGGGATAATGACAGGACTCCTAAGGACTCCCTCCTGAAGAGCATGTCACTCTAAACTGTGAAGATTTCTGAGCACCTAAAATGGGGGGACCTTGCACTGTTTAAACATTAGTCCTCATTACCAGTTATTGAGTTCTGTTCTTGCTTCTGATGCCAATTTCCCCTGACCGTGGAAAAGGCAGCCTACTGTTCAAAGTATCATTTATTCCACTGTCAAACAGAGATAAGAACCACCTCTGCAAAAAGGCCACAGGAAAGTCTAGTCAAAGCACTAAGAATAAATGCCAAGTGGAAGTGTTAAAAAAATGAATCTCACTATCTGAAAATGCATTATTTAATATTAGAAAAAGAAGAGCAGAAACTCGTACTCCCGATTTCAAGTAGTTCTTACTGCAGGGTAGCTGCATTACCAAGTAAAGATTTTTTTTCTGTATACATTATAAAAATGACCATTAGTAGTGACATTTTTATCTCTAAACAGCCTTAACCATAAACAGCATTTTAGAGACAGCTCAAGTGGTTAATTTTGGAAGAGACTGCTGAATCACCACCCTTTGAGCTGACACTTAAAAGCATTGGTGTTCCCAAAAATTCCTCATTATCCTCCCTGCCTCTCCCCAGCCAACTTCCTCCATCATGAAGAGGTGATGAAATAAAGTTTCCATTTGCCAAAGAAAATCATACGTATTTATCTCTATCTGCCTATGTTTGAAGACCTGGAAGAAGAGGGAAGCAGGGAATGAGCCAGTCCTACCTAACCTGTTCTTGAGCAGTTCCTTACTGCATGAAAGTCTCTTGCTCAGAATGAAATTAGGTTGCCTCTATTTGATAGGCACAGCCACAGCACCAGCTGCTTCAGCTGAGTGCCCTTGAATGTAATATTCATAGTGTTACTGTGAGAAAGCAATTTTGGGACTCAAGGACATAGCCATCATCATGACAAATGAATTACAAAAACAAGCATTTTCACAACTGTCTGTACTTAAAGAATATCCTTGATCTTAACACATCTTGGCCTATTCATTGTTTGCCATTCCCAAAGAAATGTCCCCTGCCAGTAAAAGCTGATAAAATGATACTCCTGCAGCTCTGAGCTCCCAGAACACACTCATTTTTTTGTCTGCAAGTATACTGCTTTTGGGCACCAGCCCAGGTTCTCAATTGTGTCAAGTCATGTACACAATTATTCAACTCAGGCATTAAAAGGGCATGCATAACATCCTGAAAACTTGTCTTACTCGCCTGCTTATTATCCAGTAAGACAATATTTCTTTCAGGCTTCTGTTGAGCAAAACATTTGATGTTGCATATGTTGTACATATTTTAGCATTGCAACCCCTGGCACAAATATTTCCACTTCCAAAAGGACAAATCATTGCAATTATTACCAATAAAGAACTCTGGTCAGATGATTAGAGGAGTTACTGGCATTTCCTTCAAGCATTTCTGCCACTTAAGGGATTGTTTTTATTCACTCTGATGAAACAATTATCTTTCTGATAACATTAATTTACAATACACAATC
This sequence comes from Hylia prasina, assembly GCA_013397195.1. Taxonomy (NCBI): domain Eukaryota; kingdom Metazoa; phylum Chordata; class Aves; order Passeriformes; family Sylviidae; genus Hylia; species Hylia prasina. Next base: position 413,457 of record VYXD01000359.1, read on the forward strand.
CATTCTTGCATGTAAGAAATACAAAGAAGCCTTTTTAGTAATTAATTTTATAGAAGAACATTAAGTTCCAGCCTGTAAGAAAATGCTAGTTCCTCTAAGACTCCATTTTAAAATCTAAACTTGGAGTATATGATGTCAGAGTCAGAAGAAGCATTCAAGAAACATGTCGTTATTCCTGAATTAGACTGTCAGGTAAAAAGATCCACTTAAAAATTATCACCTCACACAAGACAGAAATGGCTCAAGAGAATTTACACTGTTTTTTCTACCCTGTATATCTTCAGGGTGAGTTGTAACTTGCAGGTATTCACAGGTATATGAGTGGAGTGTAGAAATATATGCTCAAGTAAAAAGAATCAACACAAACGTCTTTCAGCTCTTCATTCATAAATTCTGCTCATATGAGTCTCTGCCTGGATCTTCAAATAGATGGGATCATTCTGACGGCCACCTATCAAAAAAGGGCAGGTACATTTCCCCAGGTGATCTTTGTAAACACATTTATTTTAAAGGAAATTTGCTTCTTCTTACATATTTACCCAGGAGTTCAAATAAGCATGGTTCCTATCATACTGTACTTGAGTTAGGAAGTGGGGCATTAACATGCTGAGAAGCTATACCTCCTCTGAAAAACACCACCTGTGATTGAACAGGGAGCAGAATGGGAATTACTGAGAAAACCTTATCCTTCCATCAGTCAGCCAATGGGTGTCACCTGCCTGGCTCAAAAAGGCCAAGATTAATTAATCCCCATAACTTTAACTCGCTTGTATGATTCAAATGCAAGTCTGACAATGCAGAGATGTTGACCTTGTAAAAGTATCTGCACCTGGGAAAGTGACAAGTGAGAAGCGTTTAGAGGTGAAACAGAAAAGCCCATCCTAAAACATTCCCTACTTGTGCAGTCTTGGGGGCACACAGCCGGGTCTCTGCCCTCCACCACATCACAGATGCCATCCGGACAAGTCTTGATGCTCGGGGTGCACGTGGAATAGTTTGTGGTGATCCCTGTAAACAGAGAAACAGCTGCACTAATACCAAAATGAAGGAAAGTCCATTGCATCTTCTCAGGGCACATTAACACTCCAAAGCAGAGGTTATGGTGCCTTTTAAAATGAACATCTATGACTACAAACAGCTTGCCTGTAACAGGCAAGACAACAGATAAAAGCAACTAGAAGAAACAGTTTTTTTTCTATCTTTTCTGCTTTTGACAGCCCTCTGCTCATGTCACTTGCAGTTACCGTGAACACTGCTTGACAAAGAGCTGGCTGACCACTTTGAGACTGAAGAGCAGCTTTCACAACTGAGGATTTCTCTACACAATTTCACCCACTTGAATAGGAGGGTTACAAGTGGTTGTGCAGAAGGTATGACACTTACGCAGTTTGAAGGGGTCAAGCACCGACACAGACTCGCTGTTCTGCAAGAGCCGAGTGCTGTCAGCCATCAGCTCTGTGCTACAGAGCACAGAGACACTGCTTTGTGCTCACTGGGTGCACCTGCTCAGCACCTGCTCCAGTCACACTGCTGCCTCAGCTCACTACCTGCTGGCTTATGTACCACGTTCAGCATCACCACGAACAAGATGAAGAACGGCCCTTCCAACTTCCCCTCATTTTCCTTTTTAGTGCAATACTTCATGTGGGTATTATGATTACTTTTTTTAGCCCCAGCTTCTGTGTAGTTTACCATACCATGTTTTCCAGCCAGAATAAATCAGTTTGTACCTATGGAAGTCAAATGCACAATTACAACTAAAGAGAAGTTAAGATTTCACACAACATAAATGTACCTTTCCCACTCCCCTGTCTCCACTGGCATCTTCCTGTTAGCACTCCCAGGCCACCACACTCTTCACATTCAGCACGGTGCTTACTTATAGCACAAGAGTCAGGGCAGTCCTCTTCTTTTTTTAAAACTGTTGGGAAAAATTCAGGACAAGGGAAATGAAGGTCAGGGGGTCAGCTCGAAACAGGAAAACTCTGTTTTTAGGGATACATAGGAAGGAAAGATGAAGAAAACGGCTGAAAACTAACCCAATTATCAGTAAACTTAGAAAACAATTAAAGAAAAGCCCAGGTGCTCCTTTTCTGTGAAATTAAAGATAAACAGCAAGATCATGAAGGCATGGTTATGTCTGCTTGACAGCACACTGTCACTGCCTAGAACTATAGATATGTACAAACATACTGATAGCAGAAGAACAGAGAGCACAAATACAGCTTCATACAGAACGGTTAATTAGGGGAAAATACTCAGTTCTTGGGCTAACACAGTAGTAAACCAAAGAGCACCAGCTAGAAATGTGTGGTTTTGGACAACATGAGGCTTGTACAAAAAGAAAAGTCCACTCCATGTTTTTGTTTCTTTTTCTTCAACCCATTTGCTCTTGGCATAGGACTTCTGATATGATAAAATGTAACAGAGGTGTTTCTCAGGTACAGTTGTAGTTTTGCATATAATGCAATATAGCTTGCAGAGAAATGTTTCCAGTGAAATCCTCATCTGTGGGTGTCGCAGGATATTTCTAACTTCCTTCCCCAGAAGGCTGGGTCATCACACTGCCCTTAAGAACTCAGTGTCATTGCTACATGAATACTAAGAAAATTATTTAAAAAATTGTAGAGAGAAGGGAAGAGAAAAATCAGTGAACTAACATACTTAGGCTATATAGTTCTTTCTTCAAATAGACAGACACACACACATATATCTGTAGACACGTTCTCTTCTTCCACAGGAATATGTGAAATACAAAATAAAGGTCACACACGCAAGCCAAAGATTCTTCTAAATCAAAGGTCATCATGAACATTATGAATTGCATATAATATCCCACCTTCCTGTGCATTAGTTCCTCAAACAAGTAACTACTGTAGGGAGGTACAAATCAAAACTTAAAATCCAAACGCTGTGACCCACATCTTGTAGCTCCGACTCCATTTCATTGTTAATGCCATCATTTTACAGATCACCCTGCTAATGTGTCACCTCACACCAGTAACACATGTCAATAAATAAACAGTTCTGACTGGGGTACTTACGAGTCCCTTCCAGGACAACAGTGAGGAGGGTTTTGGTGTGTTTCCTGCTCTGCTTGTCTGTAGCTTGCACAGTGTATTGTATCTCCTTGCATTCAGGTCTGCGCAGCACAGAAGAATCGTTCACATAAAGGCTCCCAAATTTGTCCTCTCGGCCTTGCAGAATGCTGACAGGATAGCAGCTGGCGTTGGGGGACAGCAGCTTGTAGGTGATGTTTACACCACGGAATTTCATGCAGTTTTCAATGCAGATCTTTCCTATCTAGGCTCAAACACCAACAAAGAAATCACAGACAGGAACAAAACTTGACACAAAAAATATTTAGTGTTTCTCAAAAAACATCTGAAATAAAGTGGAGCATACTACACCTTGCCAAATTCAGTGTTTATTTGGGGTTTACAGATTTGTTCTTTTCCTACAGTATGTAGGAAATGCAGTATGGAAATGCTTCAGATGTGATTTATTCTCAGTTAAAAAGTTACTGTTGTCTTTGGACTAGCAGTGGAAATGCAAAAAGCCTTGACACGGACTCAGTGGTATTTGGTCCCTACTGCTGATGGTCAGCAGTGTTCCGTGAGAACAAGACCCTGTGATTTGGGAAATTCTGAGTTCAGTCTCTACTCTGTCCCAGGCTGACCACTGAAAAAAACTTTCATAATCTTTGAGAAATCAAAGAGCTCGGCGTGAACAAAGCCGAGACTCTCTTCAAATAACATAGAAATGGCTATTACATAATTTTTATAATACTACAGTCAAAATGTTTCTGGCCAGAAAAGCTCTCTGAAAGCCTTAGAAGGAATAAGAACCTCATTGTTTCCCATTTGCAATTTTAAAACATTTTAATCTAAAAACAAAAATATGTTGGTTTGCCATATTTGAACTTATGTGTGCCAGAGTATCTAGGCTAGAACACTCCTCAGTCTAAAACACATCATCTAAGAAGCACAGGAATGTAAAGCCCCATCTCCTGTCCAGCTCCTGTAGGAACTGATCCAAAGCTCACTTTGGTTTTTCCATTTACAAGAGTAGGATTTCGATCAGACCTAGAGGCATTGGCTTTCTTTGCAGGGAAAACCACAATGTAAAGGGTGGGGTGTTATTGAAAGGAACTTGGTGATGGATTATTTTCAAATGCTGCAGTTAAGAAATGTTTCCAAGAAGCACCACTGCTGGTAAAAGCATATCTGTACATCTTGGTTTCAGCATTCTCACTAAAGAATGTTATTTAAAAAAAGAAGTTTTTGTGTGCTAAGACCTCTTCCCATGAACCTGGACTATTTAAAGTCAGAGAGGAAGCCTTTGCAGTTCTAGAAGCATGCTTTGTTATAGGATAATCCCACTTCATCTTATTCCCATTCACATCATGGGTCATTTGGCACCATTCCTGTCGGGATTTTAGGTGGCAGGATAACACAGAAAGACTATTAATATTAAAGCCATCAGAAGCAAAGCCATTTCTTTCTGGCCATCTCCTCTCCGTAAGACGCTGGGACTGGCAGGAAGAAGAAGACAAGATTTCCACTGTTCATAAACTCTGTCTAGACACAAGGTCTAGACATGTCCCTTCCAGAAGCACGTCACCACAGCTTTGGTGCCGCACCACAACTACTCGGATGGTGCTCCTTCCAGGCAGGAGAAAGTGGTGATCCAAGGCATTAACCTGTAACTACATTAAACTGCCCTTTCTGCCCACTGTGTCATAACTGCTCTTTCCAGGCACCTTTTTGATCACAGCAATTTCCTTCAATGGGGTTGGAGAAGACCCAATAAATTCAGGGTCCCTGAAGAGCAGATTATCCTTAGAATAGCACATTGGCCAGTTTTGCTTTCTCTGTATAATGTGAGAAGAAGCTATTAAGTCTTCCCTCAAGAAATTTCTACAAGAAAGATGGACTTTGTCTTTTTGCCTTATTCTGCTATGGAAAGACCAATCTTGTAACTTTGCCCTGCTCCACAAGTTCTGGAGCCAGCTCAGCTCTCAGGTGCAGCAGCATACAGCTCCAGGGAAAAAAAGTCAAAGCAGCTACTTCCCCCTTCTTGTGAGGGTGAAAAACCAAGTAATCAAGGTAAAGGGTAGTCAGGCTTAACATCCCCTTATAGAGGAGGAATCTACCAATTCGCAAGACTCTCAATAGTTAACACAGAAATATCATTATCAGAAATAAGAACAGAAAAATCCATCTTTCAAGTTCCAGTGTTTAATAAAGTCTGGATAATGATAGTGTTCCTCTTCACTGAATTCCAGGGACATTTGGACATATAACCTCTCTAAAAATCTCAGCCAGTGTTATTCATCATTTGTCTCAGTAAATGTCAATAAAGCTTTAAATCCTTTGATAAGTTAAATGCCACTGGGCAAGCCTGCACCGTCAGGCCTTGCTTCTGTTACTCAATTCATTTAGCTGCTCAAATAGACAAATGGCATCAGCCCAGCAGTTAATAATTTCTTCACGCTCCTGTGTTTTCCTTAGGGCAAGAGACAGTTCAGCCTTCATATTGATTTGGCCCAGTACTTTCCCTGACTACTCTGGCACATCAAGGCTAATTATGCAGCCAGCTTTAATAATGTGCAGCACTGGGGACTAAGCTCCTTCCACTGACTTGTGCTCCAAGCTGAGCACACTGTAAATTCAAACCCAGCGTCAGAATAAGTGGATGACACTTTAACTAACGGAGAACACCATCTCCAGAGCCAGAACGAGTTTTGCACTTCAATGCTCAGGAATGAGAACAAAATCTCTTTGTGAATTTGTGTTTAGGCAGCACAAACAGAAAGATCTCTTCCCAGAGACTTGGAGTTCCTGCCAGGAACAGTTTTCCCTGCTACTACTGCCACCCAGTGAAACTGCACAATTAGTGGGAAATGCCACTGTTTTCAAAGATCCTAAAATTCCTTTTCAGATGTTTGACTCTCATGACAGTATTCAACACCAGTAGCTTTAAAAGTCAACTGGCTATTTTTGGTTTTGCACCCTTACACTAAGACCACCCACATACCTCCAATTTTAAAACCAAAGTGTTTGAGCAATCTAGGGTATGCACAGATAACCATTTTTGTCCAAATTTAATCTGGAACTCATTCATTCATAATAATATTGTATGCATGAACCTATATATAAAAACATGCACGCAGGAAAAAACCCAACCAATTCATTAATCTAAATTCATACATATCATGCAGGTAAGCATCCCCATTTGTTTCAATTACAGTCATGCTGTGACACAGACAGAAGAGTTCTAGATGCAAGGGTTAGACTATGAGTATCTTACATAACTGTGCTATTATTTCTTTTAGGGGGGAAACCCAGGTTTCACCCTATCCCCAGACAACAGGTGAGGGTAAAGCTTTCACAGTCTGGTGCTACAAAAGCCTCAAACCTAACACCAAAGATAATCTGATCTGCACAAAAAGAGCAGACAATCCTCTGAAGTTTCTAACAGATTGCAAATTGAAAAACTGCAGCCACAAGGCACCATGAAATGTCATAAGGGAGTAGCTTTTGTAGTGAGACTGCTACAGGAGCACACTTGGTACCTTTTTCTTATTTAGGATATTCAGTGCAGACTATGGACAAAATGTCCCTTGTAAGAGCAGTAGAATTTTTATTGGTCATATACAGCCTGTTCTGTACTCTGAAGAGCTATCAAGCTGCAATGCATCTCATCAGGTTAGATAAAAGAACATGCAATATATCTAACTTCCCTTTTTTTTTCTTTTTAAAATTAGCCAGAGGCTTAAAGATCATTAAAACTTAATTCTTCCTTAAAATTCTTCTAATTAATTGGTTTTCTCTGCAATTGGGATGACCATATTTTAATCTCAGTCCTTCTTTCTCCTACAATAGTTACAAGGCATTCTTTCCAGCAGCTCTCCCAAAAGGGTTCATCACTAATGTTTTTAATATTCACTTTCATAATATTAATTATATTGAACTAGTTCCTTATTAATGTATATGTTCCACAGGAATTACATTGTAATTTTCACCTGATTAATGTCAACCTGTTAGCAAGTGTCTCTGGAAAGCATTATTAATGGCAATGGTGGTGATCAAGCTAAAACAAGGGTTAAATTAGGAAACACATTAATTACTAACTAGCCATTACCTAAAGAAAAGACATTAATATACTGAGACTCCAATAGCTGGAAAAATTCCTTTTTTTTGCCCTTGACATTGTTGCAGTTATTCATGCCTAAGCCACTCACAGTTTCAAGTCCTTCTGTCCACAACACATTATTTCTCTCCATCAGTACTGCCATGTGTGGCCCCTCCTCTGTTATTACATGGTGGGAGAGACAGTGCCCAGCCTGCCACCTCCTACATCCAGCAACAGTGACACTGATAACACATTTTTCACTGATTCTGCTTTAAACAGCTAAAACCAATGAGCACTGTTAACACATCTGGCCCCAGTGATCCAGCTCTTACACTCCATCAGAAAGGGGATGTATAATTAACATGGCTCTTACCTGTGCAAAGCGTTCAGCATTTCTGTTCACTGTGAACTGGTAAGTTATGTTTGAAAACTGAATGCTGACAGGGAGGATGGAGACATTGAAATGAAGCATCACTGATCTTTCTGGGCCCTGAAATTCTGTGTCATTCACCAAAACATCCAGCTGGAAGGAACGATGCTCTGTGACTGAAATGCTTTTATTCAGTACCAGCTCTGCAAAGGAAAAGATTAGTCTATTAGCAACCCACACTATCTGCAAATGTATCTTTTAATACTGCAAGCCCAACAAAAACAGATATACCAAATTCAATTATACGCATTCAAGTTTCCTAGCAGGAAATAGAAAGCAAATCAAATATGAAATAAATTTCTATGGAGTTATGCTGTCATTCAAGACGTTTGGGAGGTCTTCTTCCCTTCTACCTACCAAGCTGAGAATCCTACAATCAAAACCTCTTGCTTATCAGTTTATACATCATCATCCCATATCCCTATACATCACATCCCTACTGCAGAGATGTACAACCTCCATTTTTTCCAGTATATATTTAAAACTCAGTGTTTTCTTTATTTGAGATTTCTCAGCTTTCTTTGGCTCGAGACTTACAAAATGCTCAGAAAAATTCAAGAGTTTATTGGTCAACTAACAAGCAACTTCTCCTTTATTTGAAGAAAGAGTCCTTACTGTACTCGTGCCGAGTTCCCCTCACTTGGCTGCCGTTTGGGCTGAAGTGGATCTCATCAAAGATGTGCTCTACACGAAATGTTTCACTTATCCAGGGATCGTCAGTAATGATGGTTCCTGTGTATTTCTTTCTGCTGCTTTCAAGGGGATAAATAGGTGTGGTGTCTGCATCGTACACAGTCAGCGTGGAAAGAACAGTGCCCTGGTAGGAAACAATAACGGCACTGCTGAAGGACCTGAAGCGTTCTTTTCTGATAACTGTTTTGGAGACTGAAGTACTGGTCAAACAAGACCTTACAACTTTCACTGAAACTCAGGCAAATATATTCATAGGTGTCTTGTCAAGACTTGTTCCAGTCAGGAGATGGCAGTAAACTCCCAAAATCAGTCCTTTCCCTTCCAGACACAAGTACAATCAAAATGTACTCTGAAGGGAAAACTGACTACCAAGAGATCTTGTTGTTAGGAAACAGAAGTTCTCTCACGAAACACGCATCATTTTATGCCCCCCCAAAAAGTCTTCTCTATACCATTGACCTCTAAAGGGCCATTGCTCCCACAGAAGAGCCAAGGAGCCCACGTGTTTACATGTCTACTGAAGCAAGGGGTGTGTGTGCATGTACGGGACAGATACACACACATACACTTGCCCTAAAAACACAATTTTAATCTCCTGGAAGAAGCAATCCTATAACAAACAGAACAGAGCTTAGTATGGAGTGATAAAGAGCAATCCTGACCATAGACTCAGCAATTGTCTAACCTTGGAAACTGCTCAAATTTCTTCACACTCTAATTACTAACCCAAACTCCTCTTTCTTTTGGATCTGAGTAAGACGTAATTCGGAGGAGAGGAATCCTACAAACAGCATTTTACAATCACAGATCTGCAGAGCATGGTGTGGTGGGCTCGTTGCCAAGATCCATTACCCAGGCAGAACATGATGCTTCCCAGGAGTCCTGCCTCCCATTGCTGTGTTCATACTTCAGGGACTAGGTACAGGAGAACATTACCAACATTACCTCCTTCCTGTTGAACTCCACGACAGCATCTGCAGTATCAGTGCCATTGGGAAGGAAGGGAGGAGAGTCATCTTCATCTAACACATTCACCAGGAAAGGCACCTCAACCTGCATTTCCCTGAAGCCCTCTCTGACAGTGCACTTGGCAATGAGCTCGTATCTCTCCCTCTCCTCCCGGTCCAGGCGCTGCGTCACCCGCACGCTGCTGGTGCTCTCGTTGTACCGAAAGGGAACACCCTCAGCTGCAAAACAACACACACAGGCATGATCACTGCCCAGCATAGGGCTCTGGTGGCTTTAATGCTCTTCTGCAGTTCAGTACATCCATCTGGACATCATGACTGCACAATGAGACTCACAAGTGAAACAGAAGGAATTTGTGTGGTTATATTAGGGTAGGGAGAAAGCATGGAATATATGGGAAGATTCTACATAGAAGATCCTACATAGAAGCAGAAGATTTCAAAGCTCAGGATATTCTCAGTCTACTTTTAGCACATACAAAATTCTAAAACTCATCATTTCTTTAGGGAAGGGGATAGTCCTCCTTCCCATTTCCTCTGTATATCTCAAAGGCAAAATCTTCAGGCTCAGTTTCGATTTGCAAAGGAACTTCCTTTATACAATCAAATCTAGAGGATCTACTACAAAAGAGATCTTTTAACAGAGCAGCTGTTTGAATCTATTGCTAGTACGTGAGCAGCTCAGATCCAGTTTTACCTGCAAGCAATTTGTAGGAAATGCTGAGATTCTGACACAGATGATGAACTGAGGGTAACTGGAGCTGATGAAATGTACCAGGTGGTTTATTCTCCTTGATGTGAAAGGAGAGATCCATTTCTGTGAAGCAAAGCTGCCTTGCTGTCAGGGAACTGCAAGGTGGTGCAGTAGCATTGATCAAAGAGAGAAAAACTGTGGTGCGTGTAGCAGAGTCACATTCCTTCTCTTGGAAAGGGTGGGATGAAAGGAAGACATACAGCATCACCTTGGATAATGGCATCCAATTTCCTACAGCTTCAGGAGGAAGAAATCACCATAAGAAATATTTTACAGAAGATAAGCCAACATTTCTTTTCCTTATATTCTACCCTAGTCCATTATTCCATAAATGATCATTTAATCCTATTATGTGGCAAAGCAACCCTTCAATATGCCAGATGCTGGTGGGAAGACCTTAAATCTTAATAGTCCAAATAAGCCTAAAACTGTAGGGCTTGGCGCCAATTTTGCATTATAGAATCTCAGAACCAGTATCAGCATTTTGTCTGTAAGACAGTGACATAAAAACATGTCACTGGCAGTAATCAGCTCTTGGATAGGACTGCTTTTTGAAGGGACTAGAGCAGAGCGGAGTGGAAACAGGAAAAATAATGCACAAGATGGAAACAGATACTGAGGCAAACCCATATCAGGACTAACATTTCAGTCACAGCATTCCAACAGTATGGACCAAAGTGTCTAGGTTCAGAGAACAGACTGCTTCATCATTTTGAAATACAAAGAGGGGGGCAAAAGATAAAACAGAAGTTAAAATCAACCTGTGGATATCTACTAATACATCCTCTCCAGCCTTGTTTTGATTCCCTTGGCTTAACTACAGACAGCACAGTAATATCTCTGTAATAGATCTAACTCACTTGAAAAGAAGTTCTAGGTCACTTTGATCTGTATGAACAAAACAAGGCTCTCGAGTGTTAAGTAGCTATTCCTCCTTTGTTTAGCACGAATATTTGATATACACGAATGCCAAGTACCAAAAATGTATGAAATATCAAACACTCAGCACTTCAAAAATAAAGCATTAAGTGTCTGAAGTTGAAAATTTCAACATCAAGGCAGCTAAATCTGAAGGTAGTGTTGATATATGGATCTCACAAACTGAACACAATTACTACAGACTCTCTTCTACAGTAAAATTTCTGCAACTGATCACAGTGGTATGCCATTAACTCCTCATCCATTTCCTCCTCCACCACCTAATGATACCTAATTTCCTCATAGATCAAAATCACCAAGACCAATTTACTGCTAGAGCATAAATGAAGAGAAAAAAAACTGAGATAATGAATTTTTGTAGTTCAACAGTAAGCTTCTCTAACAAAGCCAAATCTCAAGAGAGGGAGAGAGGTACAATTAACCATTTCTTCTAAGAGCTCTTTGGTGTTACATGCAAATGTAATCTGTGAACCCATGTCACCAGAATTCAAGGACCATTTACGTAAGAATCTGAACCACTCTCACAGCATTTGTCTGGGAATCCCCAGCACAATGAAACTGGTCTCACTTGCATCAGTATGTGAACAAACTGCAAATCTCAGGGTAAAGCTATGACCTATACAGCTGAGAAATGCAGAAAAAATATTCCAGTAATGCAACTGTCCCACCCTACTGGAGTTCCCAGTGTGAGCAACAGGATCTGTCCCAGGCCAGCATCTGCTTTGGCACACTGCTGTGGGTTTCATTGGGTCTGGTTCCTCCTTTTAAAAGGGCAGATGTGTTTTTTCCAAATTCGACGCTCATCGTCCAATGGAGAAATCTCATTGTCTGAACTTACTTTGCTTTAGAAACAGATACCTCAAAAAGAAAAGCTGATCTCATACTTACACAGCATGTTAAAGTCCTCTCTATCCAGGCTTTTGCTGAGGTAAAGAAGTCCTGTTTTCTCTCTGATCTGGAACCAATTATTTTCATGTGATCTTGCCCGAGAAATTACGAGATTCTGGCACAGGTGAAAGTGGGCCACTTCATCATGTGAATCCTTCAAGGCATGGATGCGCAGGAGCGGCATTCCCGCTGGCTCGTCAATGTAGACATTCTCCAAGTACTCCTTCCTGGGGAAGTAGAGGCCCAAGGCCACTGCAAAGGAAGGCACATGAGAGAAGAGGTAGGCCCAGTTAAATGACTTTTGCACCAGTGTTTTCTTAATAGATGTGTTTCCAAAGAAACGAAGATTTCATACTCTAAGAAGTAAAGAAGCATTAAAAAAAGATGTGGAAAAAGGCAGAGCCTCATCTGATATAAATAAATACAGTTCTGCTCCACCAAAAAGATGACCTATTGTTTATGTTCAATAACAAAATTATCTGCTTTTTGAAAGCAAAACTGCTTTGCTGTAGACAAGGCCCCGTTTAAGATGAACACTTAAGGAAGCTCTGCTTGCGAAATTTTACTTAAGTTCCTATCTGGCACTCTCAGTTGTAATTCCATCACCTCACAGATGATATTCAAAGAAAGGGAAAAAACCTTTGATGAAATCACACCCTTTAGAAGCCTTTAAACATGCTTTCTGTTGAGAGAAAACACAAAATTTATCAGTGGTTTGCACGCTTTTCTTCAGGTTACATAAACCCCCTCTTATAGAGCCTTTTTGGCTCCTCCCTTTCTAAACAGGCCAGCATGATACTTTTGGTACAGAAAATGGGAGTTGTTAAAAAAATACTGGAAGTGTTTTAAGTATTTTAAATATGACAGATGAGAAAGCTGAGGAGTGAGTGTGAAGGGAAATGTACATTCCTTGTTAGTACAATGACTGTAACTGACCCCATCACTTCCCACCCTACCACTGAAGGCATTTACATTTAGTAGGGCTCAACTGCCCCTTTCTTCAGCTGATTTCACCTCACCAGGTCACTGTGCAATGGCCTCCTTACATGTTTGCAGTGCTTCCCTTCCAATTCCACTTCTTGCAAATGTGATCCCAGTGGAATGCTTGATTTGCAAGGAGGGGACAAAGTGGTGCTCATTGTGCTCACACAGACTGAAGTACTGGAACTGCCACTCTTGGACTTTACAGGCAATGACAGTTCAGTACGTGTTCTCATCCAACAAAATACTTGAATACTGTGGAATTATGCATCATTTAATCCAACTGATAAGGAGTCAGGCACATAAAAAGCTCATACATCTGCTGAACAAATGTAAACAATAACAACTTCCATATGTTACTAATACAAAGCTCTCCCAGCTTAAATCAAGCCAGATACAACTGGAAATGATAGTAACACAGCAGTAAAATTAGGGATATAATGCCAAAACATCTTCAAAATAGCATCAGGCTATAGCACATATTTATGTATTAGTATTGGATCCATACACTGTTCTACTGAATGGAGCGTACCGCAAACAAACTGTAAGCAAGAGACCTCTAATTTCATTTAGAAATACCACAGAAACTATTGTACCTTGAAATGATTCATGACATCATCTGTATCCCTGGATGCAATTACATCCATCAGGTTTTCAGAGGCCCATTATTTTTTTTTTCTGCATATACTTTGCAATATATGAATAAAGTGGTAAAGTAATATGGTAGGTGAATTCGTTCCAAAGGAATTAATTCAAAGAGAAGCCAATCAGAGACTTTTAGAGAGTTTTAGAAAAGCATTAACTCTTGACATTCTCTGTCCAGAAGAAAAATTATTATTTTTGATTCTGGTGCTATTACCCTCTCTTCTTTGTAAGTAAGATTCCTGAATATTTGTATTAAATTTCAAATATTTTTTGCAGTCCCTCCACCTTTTTTGAAGTGCAGGAAAACCTGGGGAATATATGCTGCTAGATCTCCTAACAAACAGGCTCTGTAACAAGAGGAATAAGGCAACATCCAAATACAAAGCCAAGTCCCAGTGCAAGTAAACAGACCCCCTTGAGGTATTTTGCGCAAAAACTTGATTTTAAAACAATGAAAACTTCTTCATGAAAAATTTAACACCGAAAATTCACTACTCAAGACTAAAAAATTACTTGCAATTCACAAATGCATACAAATGAGGCTTAGACAACAGCAGCTGTTATTTCTTTATTCCCAAGACTGGGGTGAACAGCCCTATGTGTTCACATCATGCAGTACAAGAACCAGCACCATTGCAGAGATACAGAATTACCTCCAGCAGAAGGAGCATATATTAACATCCATATTATTCATATAACTTCCCATATTACTCATTGATATATAAACAAAATCAATGAGTAATATGGGAAGTTGGAAAGGGAGAAAAATGGAATATTTTGAGTTCCAATTATTTACTTCCTTATCTTAAACAAGTGTGCTAATCTTAATATGCTTTGCTCTACAAAAGAGGGCTCACACAGCAGGCAGGTACAGTCCTGTTTAACCAAGCACATAAATAATCACGACAGACACGGCCACTTAAATGCCTGAAACCTGGCACACAACTACATCTCAGCAGAGTCAGCATCCTGACTTCTCAGCATTTGAAAGAAAAGGATAATATTGATGCTGCAGACCCTCAAGTTCTTTGGCATCACTTCACAGGAGGAATCTTCTCCATTGTCAGAAAGAAAGGGGAAAAAATCCTGTAATGATTTCTCTGTAAATAACAGAAATGCAAAACCAGGCTTTGTATTTTGGAGGAGGATTCCTTAATAAAATAATTTAGCATTTACACACTAATTAGCTGGAAATGTATTTCACAAGTTTCAAAGACACTTCAAGAAATTAGAAAAAGCTGCTCTAAGAGATTTAAATAGACGTGTTCTTTTTCTACTCAATTCAAACCTAAAACTGATTAAACTAAATTCTGTCCATCAAAACTGTTAGTTTTTAGTACAGAGCAGACTTCCATATTGAGGACAATACCCAAGGATAGTTTTAAGTGACACCAGTGAATATGTCGAATTTTCATATTTTACTTAGAGAACAAATATTTGAAATGAAGAGACCTTGCAACACTGCAAAATAAATAATATATAAAAATATATATAAATTTGATTTAGCCACGTAGCAAGGTTCACCCAATATTGTGAAGTTACTGGGATTTTGCAAAGTGGTTTGTGTCACTCTGACTTGAGCACTGAAAGAGATGAGAGATATGCAACAGACTGCCCAGGTCACAACCACACTCTGCATATAAATCTTTGGGGGCTAATTTTAAAGGAGATCTTTGAAGTAGAAATGTAGCACCCACTTCTCAGAGCTCTGTTCATTCCTTTAAGCCCTAGTGAGTTAAAACCAGATTCAATAAACTTGCCATCTGGCAAGTATGCTGCAGGAGGAAGAGGTTCTAATCCTGGCCACAGTTCTTTGTGTCCTGAAAAAAAAAAAAAAATCCATTTCCAAGGACTTGTGCAAGCTTCCTATGGAAGCCAGATGGAGTTTTTAATGAATCTGCCATTTAAATAAAGAGCAATTGAGACGGTTACATCCAAAACTGATGGTTAAAGTGCTTTTGCTTAGGAATTAAAAGCAGAGAAAAATTTTGCATTACAAGCTTGAAATGCACCACAAGAAGGTTGTGCCCTGTAACATCAGACAATCACAGAACCATTAAAATATTCTGCCATCTCTGAACATTTTTTTAGAGGACACTTCAGCTCTCCATACTACAATCAGCACAGGAAACATGGCAACCTCTGATGGATGAGCAACATTATGGGATAACAGCGTATCAGTAACACACAGAGAGAAAAGGGATCACGTTTAAGCGGATGTAATGCTACTAACTAATAGCTCCTACAGGAAATAGATACAGTTATGACAGCAGTTTTCCAGTTCAGGGAGAGAAAGCAGGTAAAATGAGAGTAGAGAAATGAGATTATATCTACTTTGAAGCCTTCATGATTGCCTTTTGAAATAAGGCAATATTTCATGTGGCTTTTTTCAGTCATGAATGATTAGGTAAATAATGCCTTTTTTGATACAAATTGATTTTTCTGTACACAATTTGCTGTACAAAACTTTAGATGTTTTTAGTGCTTTTTATGCTTGCCATTATCATCTGGAGTAGCATTTGGGGATGGCTGTTGATGAAAACTGTTAAAGTGACTACAGCAACATTATATTCTTAATTTCAACCTCCATGACAGAAAATACAGTTTAACTTTTAAATCGCACAATGAAGGAGCAGGATTTTTTTTATTATTAGATATAGAGGAAGACTTGACTGTAAGGCATTTTCCCAAACAATGTCTGTAACCATCTTCCAAGGTACAATTACAGACTTCAAACAGTTCTGAATTAACAGATGTTTTATGGAGTTCACAGTCAAAATTCGAAGTCTGAATGACCACTGGTTTAAGTTACACTATGCATTTGGACAAAAGGTCCACTCTTGATTAAAAAAAATCAAATGGCTGAAATATTACTCACTGAAGTTATTTTGGGTTTTATTACTCATGTAATTAAAAACTGTCTCTTGAAGCCTGAGTGCTACCTTCAAACTACTTTTCACTAGTTCATGTTAGTACACCTTTGTTCAGTAAATGAAAACCTTCACAGATCTCAAGGTGCCTGCTGGATGAACATGCATTTAAAAACACTAAGACAAGTTTGTTTTCTAAAAAAAAAAGAAAAAAAAAGGAAAAAAAATCAGCAAAATGGAAATAATGGTTGTTTTTCATTCAGCAAGTAGTATACACCTAAATAACCCACATCTGACAAATTTACTCAGAGCTTCTCAGCATTTTGGAGGACAACAAAACTATTTATTTATTATTATTAACTATAAAACAGCCCCATGCAATCAAAATCTTTAATCCGGAATTGGCATGCATCTTCAAGAAAAGGGAGATGCTTTCAATGCAATGATAGCCCTGTCAATGTAACACACAGGATTTAATGATATAACAGATGAACATGGGAGTCTGTTGTTAATAATCCTCCATTTGTTGCACAGCATCAGATTTCAACAGGCAATTATCTGTCAAGGTTAGTTTTGTGTTCCTGAAATAATTATCTTTACTTCTGACAAGTAGCCATTATGTTCCATTACTAGTATTAATATACCTAATGTTCGATTCATCAGAGAACAAGGCCAGTAATACACTTTTATATTTTAAATTAAAGGACTTGCCTACTTAATTTCCTTCTAGTCTCTACACAATTAGGAAATAAACTTGCCCTCATAAGCCAGAAAGTCTGTAATTTAGGAAAAACACTGTCTCTTGACAGAAAAGTGGTATGGAGCAGCAGAGCTAGAAATACCACTTTGGATTCAATTGTCAGCTGAGCAGGTGGTCGGGCAGGAGCTAGCCTGCTCCAGCTGGGGACAGAGCAGTGGTGGCACAGGGACCCTGAGCTGCCTTGAATGCCCAGCCAGGCACTAGGGTGAGGCTGCTTCTTGCACAAGTCATAAAACTCCTCCTGGTTTTACACAAAGTAAGTTCAAACTCTGCCACCAGCTCGTTGAGTTGAGGCTGAAGCGTTCCTGCCTGGCTGTAACTCCTGACGGGTTTGAGAGCCACTACAACAGTGACAAAGAGAACAGGTGGCATTCTCCCAAGTGATTGGCAAACCAGTAACACAGCTCAGCAGCATGATGTTACTTACTTTTAGATGTGCCATTTTTAAGCTGATCACTACAGAAATTGTAACAGATGTGGTAGGAACCCAAGAACATAAGAAACTGTATTAAAGTTAAAATGATTTTTTTTCCTTTTTTTTCCACAAAGCTTCCCCTCTGGAGCCTAGGTTAGAGTGGATTGGGCAAAGATCACTGTAGGAATTCATACTATAATTTTCTTACAGTGGCTGTAGTCAAACTTATGGGCCTGGATAATTGCTAAATGTCATCTGTTGTGTACATTGACATGTAGCACAATTGTTGGAGAACAACAGAATAAATTTCAGTACCAACAGCCTCAGTGAAATACATGTGCTTTACAGAACATGATACCTCCAGGGAGAACAGGTCCTTACAAAGTGATGGTAAGCAGAAACAGTCCTTAACTGGAATATACTCCAGACCTGTTAAACTGCTCTGCTTTAACTTAATTGCCTCTCTTGCGATTTTCCTCACCACATTCCCACGCTCATATTGAAAATTAACCTGAATTTTAGACTGAAAATATAGAAATTAGGTAGAAACAAATATTATATCAGATATTGTATTAAATATAGTATTATATAACACAGAATTATTTAAGATACAAATATATAATTAGGTATAGTAGTAAATATTCTGCTAGTCAGCAAAATGAGAAAGACCTTCTGGTACTGGAAAATAAGACAGACGTGGTAAAGCAGAAAGATGGATCTGTCAAAAGTTTGTTTCCTATATCAGGCATATTGAACATAAATATAAAAAATGTCCAGATCAAAGACAGACCCCAAATGTATCAAAAAGTAATGAATTTTGATTTGTGAGAGCTGCCACAGTTTTCATTTTTGTCTCAACTCAAGACTGGAAAATCTGTGCAGCTCAGGATCTACCAGAGAACAGGATAGCACCTCCACTTAAGCTTTCCTTGTGAGTTCAGATCGAGGTCAAACCTGTGTCTACACTTTCCTTCCAGTGTCTATATCTCTGGGTAAGTTTGAGAAAGTTCCTCTTTAAGTGCCACAAAGGCTTCTTTAAGAAGCTTCCTTCTTCTTGCATTCTTATAATTTGCTGTTTGGGCATTTTTTATTACTTTAGCAAAAAGACAAATTTTTGATGCTTCATTGTTCTCAATACCAGTGTTAGGAGAACTTAAACTATCCCTTGTAGAAATTAATATGCATGGAAAGTGTCTGTGAGAGATTGCAGGGGTTTCAGAAAATTCTTCAGATCCCGATTCTGCCACTTCTCCTTGTTTGTGTGATTAAATACTACTTCTGTAAAGTATGGCTTAATTGTTTGAGAATACCTGGATTTTGCTCTGTAGGAGTACAGAGCTGAAATGCAAGACAAGGAAAATCTCTATTGCATTTCAGCACAAATTATATTAATAACTACTGAGCAGAATTTATTTACTCTGTGTATGACTTCATGTGCCTTCTAGAAGGTGTTTATGCATTATATGTATGTAAAGATTGTGGTAATGAGAAGCCAGAGAAGACCCGTGACGTGTCTCACTGTTCTGTGCTAAAACTGACACACTACTTGCATCAAAACCATAAAATCCTCAATTAATAATGTAGTGACATACAAGCGCTCTACATCCTTGTTATACTTTAATTAGCTTTCACATATATTTACTCTGTATCTACTCTAACAGTGCTGAGCTCACACAGAAGGTAAACATTATAGCAGCAATTTGGAGAACAAAGTACTGACAACCAAATATATTTGTTTCATAAAAACATAAAAATAAATCACAGGACAATTATCTGCAGAAATTGTTCAGCCTACTTGGTAAGATCAAAAGATCCTCAAAGGCAAAGACAAATCAGTTTAAATTAATTATCTTAGTTAAAAGGATATCGGCATCACAATACATTTCCTACATTAAGATACAGATCTAGATCACTGTGCTGATTCCTTAATAAATATAGAGCACTACATTTGCACAATCCCAAGTCATGAAACTGAATGAAAACCGATTAACTGTTGATTTACGACAAAGATTTGTAAATGCACAAACTCCTGCATTCCATTACTACCTAAGCTCAAATTTCCCCATTTCTCTTGCTCCAGCTGCACTTGATTCTGCATCACCAAAATGAACACAAGTCTTCCTGTCAATTATAAATAGATGAAGCCAGACATAAGGGATCACTTTCTGACAGCTCACTGCAGTTCACAAACACCTCCATCCATTTCCTCTGCCTAAGCCAACTTCAGAGCGAAAACAAGCTCAGGTGAAATAAGTACCAATATTTCTCACAAATAACTTTTTTCCCCCTTAGCATCACTGGACTGCAACAACTAACAGAACCTTGACCAAAAGTAACAGTACTAATCTGGGACAATTACATAATGTTTAATTGTTCTTGATCAACACCAGTGACCCCGCACCTGGGTCATGGCAGTAGGAGTCTGATTTTCAGAGAAAAGCTGCATGCAATACTTTCTCATTTCCAGGGAGTGGATGAGTTTACTGCATCTGGATCGAATTTTTACTTTGGATTCTCCACTGTTGCACTGGAAAACGTATATTCTATATTTAGTGCAGATGTGTGAAAATTAGCCTGCCTGGACCTCATGCAGTTACATAGGAAATAGCTCAGCCTGAACTGTGTTTTATCTATATCTAGTATCTCTAGCTTCCCTTATTTTATCTAATTCCTGCAGCTCATGAGAGAGAGACAGAGCAGTATAATTACTGCCTTACAGCAGGAGACAATCAGTGAAAACTTTTGCTGCTGGTGGTTGAAAAGTTGCCAGAAAAATGTAATGACATGAAAGTCCACCCCTCACAGCAAAGAGCTGTTATTAAGAGCTGCTATTCTCTTTCCAAACACTCAAGGGAGCTATGAGCCTGCAGTTCAATTTTCCAGCTCAGGAAGTGAAATCTCACTGCAACTGTGAGCTTATTTGTTTATTGATTTATCCAAAGTTTTGTCTTGAATTAACAGAGCATTTTGGTTTAATCACTATATTTTAGGTTAAGATTATTATATTTTAGGTGGTCTGTGAAATCAAATGCAGAATATAAACTCTAATTCTATTGCTGTTTTTTATGTTTTATTATCTCATTCTAATGCATATATATAAAAGAACTAAAACACTGTTAAGACACACTTTCACTTGAATCTCTAATTCCTTAAGACACTCTGGCAGAATATATTCTCTTAAGTGCTCTTACAAGGAGACTGCTTCTGAAATAGTTTCATAAAAATCTGTATTACATGTGCCATTGTTAAATTAAAAAACAAACAAACAAACAAACAAAAACACCCCACCAAAAAACCACCCCCAACCAAACACAGAAGAAGATAAGAAGATAAGAACCCCCACTATCCCAACTGTGAACATCCCCGTTTAATAAAACAGAACTTTTCCTTTGGGGACTTTCAGTCATTACCGCATGGTAGCTACTCATTATGCTGTTGTCTTAAAGCATAAATGTTATCAGGGGAAGGGCAGAATTGTATTGACAAGGCTTGGAAAGGGGCTGACAAACCACTAATGATACAGAAGCACTGCTGCCTGTTCTAGACAGCTCTTCACTGCCTTTGAGACAGTCACGAACTACATCGCACCACTGACAAGGATAGAAATGAACTAGAGATGTCCAAAGGAAACAATAGTAAAAGCAGCAGTAAAGTCTGGAATAGCAGGGGCCTCTACAGAATTTTACAAGAGCTTTATTTTCCTTTAAGTGGACTTCTGGGTTCCAGCCCAGTCCCTTGCTAGAGGGCATGCCAAACCACCACAGACTGCCAAGCGAGTGCATACACAAAACAATCCTCCTCTGATATTAAAGACTGAATTTGCTTAATAAATTTCATAACTATTTCAATGCCTTTTTTACTTTACAAACATTTTCACTGCAACAGCTAAAACTCTGCCCCATGTTCACACCCCCCATTGCCAACAGAAGAGAAGCAACCCTTCGTATCTCTGATACATATAGTCACTTTTGATAAAGACTTTGCTTTATGGCGCTGCAGTTTCTCTGTTGGGTAACTTCATACTGTCTTTAATTATTAGCTATTCCTTCTACATCAAGGTCTGCACTGAGTCCTGGCTTGCACTGATGCACACAGATAGCCCTTGATGCTGACATTTATTCTGAACTCAGCCTACCAGAGCAGTCATTCTGATCACACGTTTTTGATGTATAAACAAACCGTAAGTGACAGACCCAGAGTCAAAGGAAGTGCTATCATCCTTCAGCAGTTAGCTTCTGGGCAGCCCGACCCAAAAAGAATATTGAAACACAAAGCTTATACATTTACATTTTTCTCAGATGGTGAAACTGATGCTTTCTGCTCTGTCCATGAGCTGACAACACCTCCAAGTGGCATCTCCAGTCGCAAAGAAGTAATCAGGTTTTGTTACAGCACAGTATCTCCATGCACACTTTATCAAGACATTTTGATTTTTCAACTCCTCTGCAAAGGTGCTTGTTTCACTATTTCATCAAGAGCTCATGTTTTAAATTTAAGTGTCAGTAAAAAACCTCATTTCTTCAGCTTCCCCTCTTTACTGATCAAGGCAGCAATATTCACAGGCTAGAAGACTGTAACATAAAATGAAAATAAAAGTTCAGATTTCAACTGAATACCACAGAAATGCAAATTAAAAACTTGGGTGACCCTGTAAAGAAGTGCTTTTCTTTACCTGTGCCTTAAATACCCCCCACACACACCCCACAAGTGCTGTCATCAACAAACCAAGCTGGGTTTTAAAGTCCTGGTACGTGACTCAATTGTGTTGACTTTTCTGTGAATGCTTCTCATGAAACAGTTTCCCTGCAACAGGAAGAAAAAAATTGCCTGGCTTGATGCTTTTTATTATAAGAACTGAGCAAAGCTTAAGTTTATAGCATACACTTATCTATTCCAATTTTATCATTAATGACACCCGTTACATTTCATGCCAAAAGGAGATGACAACATAAAAATCTTTAAAACGTTGAGATTTCTTTCTATGCCACAGCCACCATGAATATGCTCACAGTAGGGTGGACTCCTTTCATAAATCTCCTCTGCCAACAGGTTCAGGACTCAAGGCCAAAGATAAATGTTCCCAGAATTTGTGAAATCAGCGTGAGAAAAAAGAAATGGGAAAAAACCAACCTGCTGGAGTAAACTCATGGGATTTTCATGCTGCATGGCACTAAATAAAGCTGAGAGACAAGACAATTGCGGGAAGCAATTTAGACCAACGCTATATTTAGGACTGGCATCACATATACATTTTAATGCTATACTAAAAATAAAATGTCAAAAGCACTGAAAGCACTGACCACTGTGTGGCCTTCTGCATGAGCTTACATACTTGCACATAAAACTGAATGCTTCAGAAAGATGGAAAACAATCAGCAGGCATCAGATGCTTGGTTACATGGATTACAGTTACTGCTGAAGAGAAGATGAAAATTTAGGGAGCAATAAAACAGGGCAAGACTCATAGAAACACTACTACTATTTGCCAGCATTTCTGACTAACTTTCAAGCTCACCATCTGACTGGTCCCTCTGAAAGAGAATCTTAAAAACCATAGACTAACAACTATTTCTCACTTAAGGATGCAGAGTGGGCTCAAAAGTTTCCTTAAATGCTTCAAAGTTTTAAGTACCAGGTATTTTTCATCCATAGTCTTGTCTCTTAGATTGAAAACAAGTTGGGAAGAGCTGGGCAGGAGATACAGGTAAAATGGCTGTAAATTCCACCTCAACTCAAGGAGGAGCTTCTTTCCATTGAGCACTGGAACAGGCAGCCCAGGGACATCATGAAGCCTCCCTCTCTGGAGACATTCCAAACCCACCTGGGCACATCCCTGTGTCACCCGCTCCAGGTGACCCTGCCTTGGCAGGAGGATGGGACTGGATGATGTCCAGAGGTCCCTCCCAGCCCTACCAGTTCTGTGATGCCACAGTTGGCACCACTGATCCAGGCCTGCCCACACTCACAGAGGAGCACCTGGACGTGCAGTACCCCAGCTCTCCTCAGAGAGCACACGTTAAAAGCACGTGAACCATATGCTTTAATGCAGTTCATGTTCCTGAAGAGTAGCTCATGTTGCTGCCTAAGTAGTGCTGAGCCTGCACCAGGCTACAGGCTCAGAACAACTGACAACTGCAGGCACTTCTCACAAAAACACCGATTTTTAATACAATCACTGCCTCATCCAAACTTGCCGAGGTCAAGAACCCTGTAAGACTTCACCAGCTTTTAGACTACAGGCAACATTTTGCAAACACTTGCTGACAGGATAAGAAAACAAATTTTATCATATCCACAGCGACATAAATGTGTGAGTATGGGTTACACCTAAGGAGAGAAAGATGCATGCTTGGGGACTATTGCATAAAAATGTTTAGTCAAGAAGAATGATAAAGTGCTATGTTTTAAAAACTTATGCTAAGGAAAACATATTCAAAAGTCTCAGCTACAATTCCCTGGGTAATGGTGTATGTGGTTTTAAACTTCTTTGTTCAGAATTTAGCTTTAAAATAGTATTTGGAAAATTAGCACTATTCTAAGAATGTAATGTGGTTTTCTATAGCTTTAATCCAACAATATCTTGTTTTTAAGGTGGGGTAATATTCCCTTTTAAACAAAATTAATGTAGCACATCAATCGTAATTTTTCAATGATCCCCATCTATTTGAATGAATGCAACTTTACCAAAAAGCCCAGTGGAGTCAGTCAGTCTATATATCATTAAGCCCACTATTTTTTATTGGCTGCCATAAGGACTTTGTGGACCTTCTCAAAAGCTTTTTGGCTGACCCAGTTTTTGCTGAAATACGACTTTTTACAAAGATCATATTGCTCTGACTCTGCAAATGGGAATGCCTAGCTGCAGATATTTTATTTTGTTTTGTCTTTGCACATTTGATTGGCAAACCTCAGAAAGGATCTCACATGTTGCTGCAGTGAAGATCAACAATGTAATTTTAAAATTAGATTTATTCATTACGGGTTTAATTCACTTTTCTCTGAAAAAAGGCAGAGCAAATCAACTTATGCAGCTGTACGAGCAAAATATAACTCTCTTCTGTCTCTTCTGCAGCAGGAGACAGCAGAGTTGTGGTTGTAAGGCTGAAGTCCAGGGTAGACTGGGCAACCTCCATGGCCATATGTCTTGGATCCACTGTGAACTGGATCCACCTGCAGACAGCATTTCTATGTCCTCAGCGCTATCTTAATCATGGGAGGTTGGTTCATTTTTGAAACATCTTGACCATCTCTCAAGCATCTATCTTTCCACTTCTAAAGGAAAATTGAGAAGGCACAAACAGGTGGTATTTGATCAGAAGCAGTGTTCTCGTGCTATAGATTTTTTAAAAACAACGTATCACAGAATCACAGAATGGTTGAGGTTGGCAGGGACCTCTGGTGATCATCTGGTCCAACACTCCCGTTGAAGCAATACCACCTAAAGCCACCTGTCCTATTACTCGAGGTAACCTTTTTTATTCCAAGTCCAAAAGTACACCAGCCAAAAGACATTTTGATCACACAGAGACATTTACAGTCACAATAGTACTTCATACACTTCACCTTTGATTCAAGAAAATTAAGCTGTAGGACCTTCCTAGAAATGTTTCCTTTTACAAAATAAGAGCCATCTGCCAAGGATTTAGCATTATGATAAAACATTAAAAGCAGCTGCATTTAAAAGTTGCTATGGATGTGATATTTATAAAAGGAAACAAAATCAATATACACAGAAACCACACTTAATAAATATACATGGTAATAAAAATGGCACTGTCTAGACCTTAATTATAATCATGAAAAAATGCAAATTTCTTCTTTAACCAGTAATCATGGTTTTTTCTGGAGCAATTTGGACTAAATCTGTCTCAAGTATGGAGAAAAACCCTGTTTTCTAAAACAATTAATTTACCCTGGAAAGCTCATACATGAAGCTGTTAGCTAACATTCAGCATATCTCCATTACATAGTCCAATGTTTCAAATATAGAAACAAACCAAGAACAAGATTAATACTGCTCATATTTCTCTTCTGATTTAACCAATTTACATATCAACACGTAAATTTCATATTGGTTATGCACAAACTACACTATGTACTAGTATATGGTCATTCATAGGCATGACTATGCATCTGTGAAGATCTAATGAAAGCAGTAATACAGATACACACACACTTTGAACCCTAATCTTTTAGGCAATCAAGAACTCCAGCATAAACGCTCATATGCTCTTTTTCTAGATAGGATATTAAGTGAATATCTGAATACATATTCAGATATTTCCAGTAGAAATATCTGAATATGTGAAATATATGAATATCTATAAGGTCTACTTCCAGTAGACCTTATAGAATTGTAAATAGTTTTTCCAGTGTTAACTTACAGAAGCCTGTTTGCTCTTATAGTTTCATACCCCTCCTAACCTCCTGCACAGCTGTTTCCCAAGTTTTTCTTCAATCGTCACGATTGGTACCCACACCCCTCCAGAGCTCTGGCCAACCAAACCTTCTATTTGTCAGCTTCTAGCTGTAGACAGAGAAAAGTGAGTGAAACTGGATTGTTTCCCAAAATAATGCAACACAATGAAGTTTCCAGTCCTGGAAGTACAGTTCATGTGGCTGTATAAGCATGCAAGTGGTTCCTGAGAAGCAAAGGTACTCAGGCAGTCTGTGCTGAGCTTGTGCCTCGAGGCTCTGGGACCTTTGCTGTTATTGGCAATGCCAGCAGAAGCTGTTCTCACCCACAATTTGTCTCTCCCTCACTGACTCCATCGCCTCAGCTGTGTCACGCACTGTGTGACTAAAGGAGCAAGCTGGGCTTAAACCAGCTGTGCCCAGAAGGAAGGATGTACAGACAGCCCAGTGCATGGGGCCTCGCCCACCCAAAGGCTCTCCAGAGCAAAGGAGAACAGTGGTTCCCATTCCTTCTCCCTTCCCCTCTAACAGAGGCTGTCAGCCAAAGTAAGGAAGACTTAACTGCTCTTTAAAAGCTGCTGTTTACAATCCAGTCAATTACAATTATTCAAAATATCCTCACATGAAGATGATAATGCTTCAAAGGGATTTTCCAGAACTTTTTCTCTCGCCCTCAAGGTGCCACATGTCCCCCATGGGAGGAAGGGCTGGCAGCCAGGGGACACAGGGAGAACACTACCAGGCACTGTCAACTGAGAGTTAAAGCTTTAGGCTTTCACTAGATCAAGCTCTGTGGGTAGAATCTCACCAGGACTGCACCCAAGAGACTCCATTTCACTGGCCTGACTGACAGGATTTGTGAGATAGTGGCACCGAGCGATTTGTTTGGGAGACACGTGTGACTTGTCCATCTGCATGAAAAACGTATGCTAAGGTCTTTTAATGAGGACTACACGCAATGTCTGATAAGAGAACAGATTGCTGCATTACCTCTTCCACCATAATCCAGACAGATTGCCAAGCAGACTGGGTCAATCACCATGTGTTTTTATTTTAATTTTTTTTCCAATTCCTCGGAAAACTGACAAAAGAAACACAGCAAAACACCAACGAAAGAGTTGATGGCTTTTGTATTTTGGCATTACTTTACTTTGCCTGTGGGATGATGAACTTTCTCACACATTTGATTGATGTAACTAGCTTAACTGATTAATCACTCTGCCTCCTAGCAGTTCCTTCCTGCTTAAATCCAAGGAAACAGTCAATTAGGACTATAATTAATTCTTCCTTTCACGATGGAGTAAATTTGGAAGGTTGTGACCACATGAATGCAGGCGGTGCAGCTGGTTAATCTGCAACCCTGAACCTCATGCTCCTAATGAGCAAACTACAGCTCTTATACTTCAAACAACAGACAAAACACCCAAATCCTCTACAGTCCATTTGGATACCTACAAAATCACACATGGAAGAAACACATTTAACCAGACAGTTGCGCTGGAAAATCTATGAATGTGCTTTTATGTCAAACACACAAAGAAAACCATCAAAAACTACAAGACAAAACAAAATATTGAAAATCAGTAAACTAAGGCTAAGCACATTCAACAACTGGGTGGCCATAGCTAGTAAAACAGATTTTTAGCACAAACAATGGAAAACATCATCTGGATATAATGGATAAAGATTTCTCCATCATGTTTTAACAACTAAACTAGTTGCTCTTCTAAAATGAACTCCACCACGACAACAGACCTTGAGAGGCAGAAATTAAATCAGGGAAAGTGCATCTACAGACTTTTCAAATGTCAGTCTACACAGCTACCTCACACCTTTCTCATCTTAAGGCAGCAGTTTTCAGCAAATATCTAAGGATGAATTCAGAGAGTATTTTAGTAGCTGACTGCACTCTTACAGGTTTCATCCCTTTATCTGCATTATGTTCCAGTAACATTGACTCCAGAAATTACAGAAATCTCCTCCTCAAAGGTTCCATGGGTTTGGAGATTGTTATATTATTTTTATGAAGTAGTTTTGGAAAACATGTTCTAAGTATCTAAAAAATACTCCAGCTGGTGGGACCATGTAAGTTCTCTAATATTTTAAATTACTTAATGTACCTTTATATTGAGCATAATTAGCTACATGAATCTGGTAAAAACAAGATACAGAAGCAGAGGAGCAAACTAGTGGGAACAAGCTTCTGAAATTACAAGTGAGCCAAAAAAGATGCCTTAATTAATTTTTTTCTGAATGAGTGAAGAGGTGATACTGAGTTCCATGCTCACAAATTTGCTCTCAGAGTTACAGATCTGAATCAGACCAGACTGAGAAGTTTGGTTTCCTGCCCAGATCAGCTGCAGAGTAATTTCATGAAATTATCACAATTCAATAGAGAGACATGAAAAAAAATCTTAACTTCTGTTTTGCTTTGGCCTTGAAAATGCTGAATTCACATACAGTTTAATCTGGGTCTGTACTTTGCTCCTCTAAACATTCCAAATGGAAGTATCATTCTTAATCCAAATCAGCATTGCCTTCAGACTCAGCTCCTACTTCTCCCTCCCTCAAAAGGAAAAATTGATAATGAACATGCTAAGTAATGCAGCAGTTCCCTACTGGTCATCATTATTTACATGGAAACAGAAAATGGGTACTTAAAATAATAATAGTTGGTAATTTGATCACAGATTCCAGATGATTTCCAATCTTTAAGGCATTAACCACAATAAAGTTTATTATTACATTTTCTCTACTTATTCTTCCATGAATGGAATAAAACTGTGTCAGAAAGGAACAGCTAAATAAGACAGTGGTTTTTATTCCTCTGCATGTATATAAACATGTACACCCAGAAAAGCACTGGATATACCTTCAATTAAAATCCAAAATATTTATTTTCAACCAAACAGTATTTGAAATAACTACTCTGAAAAAATCAAGTTACATCACGTCTTTTTTTTTTTTTTTTTCCTTCAAATAACCAAACAGATGTCCCAACAAAATTTGCCATTGTTCCTTCCAGGAGGAGAGCCTCCATGACTTTTCCAGTAACGTCAACAGAATTCACTCCAATTCTAATTTCCTGGACAACATACTAGGAAAAAATGGAAAACTGGTGTTCTGAACTCTTCTTATGAGGAAAATACCATTAAATCAGTCTTCATTGATACTGAAACACCAGTTTGAGTAGGAAAGTGCTATATTCCACACACACACTATTCTACTCAATTGGGCTTTATTTTCTCAGAACTTGGGTAATTGCAGAGTACAGTTTAAGCAGTGTGTCATCCAAAAGATACTGATGTATGGTTAGTTGGCCACATACACAAATCATCAATGAGTATACCTGCACAGAAAAGTGCCTCTGTCTTATCTGTATACACTACTTGAGTATAACTTGTTCCTGATTCTTCTGTCTGTATTTTTCTGTACAGTCTTAAAACATGAGAAGCATACTGCTGAACTACTCCCTTTTATTAGGGTTTGCTCTCTGAACTATTTGTAATGACTACAAATTTGCCTGTTTGCCATGTGAAGACAACTACTGCAACTGCTCAAAGAACTAGAGGGAAAAACTTTGGAACAAAACAAAAGCAACCAACCAACCGTGAAACTGAAGTATTAAGACAATTTGTTGGTGTTGGCTTGGTATTACTCATGAGGAAAAAAAAAAGAGGGTCCAAGGAAATGAGTAGTTCATTGGAACTGTTGTCAGTACGGTGTGTGAGGTGCATGGGGGATGTCTAGTATCAATCTACACACCTTAGAAAACAAAGGTATCCTGCTAATGCAGAGCTGACATGGATGTAGACTGGGAGCCTCGCAATTGAGTTCTGATTTTATCAACTCTTAGAAATAAAGGAAGTCTACCTCCTGTCAGGAAACCATGCAAATGAGAAACCTGCTGCACTGATCACTGTTCCAAGTCACTGATCTGACAGAGAAGGTTTCAATGGCTCAGGAAGCAAAGCCTAGACTGAGAGCTCTAACAAGTGCTTGAAAAAGCAGCCACTTAGACTGGCCTCCTGGATCACACCACTGTCAGCTACAACAGTTCTGTGTACAGTGTCAAGGGGTTGGAAAAAAGGCAAACCTGATCTTAAATGTTGTTCCATCCCCTGTAAGTACTCAGCGTGTTAGTTCTGCTCTCAAAGTAACATCCATTGAAAGATGATTAAGGCTGCTGAAAAATTAAGGCTGTTGAGTAGTGCCTGATGGGGACTGCCGTTTTGATGAGCAAAATATCCACAAAGCATCTCCATGTCCAAAGTCTCCCAGTCCACATCTCCTCCTGCCCAAACCCCAACAGCACAAAATGATGGAATAGTTTTTGTACTGACTGGGTAAGTACTCATTTGGTTCAAAATTACATAAACAGGGAGAAAAAAAGAAGTCATGTTTGTTTACATAATCATGGTGGTTTGCTGGTAGAAGCAAAGTTTTTGAATCACCAGCATATTTCTTTCCTCCTTTTCACAGACCTTATGCTCTTTTCACAGTACCTGACTTAGGACAAGAAAAAGAAGTTCCAACACTAGGGTGAGAAATATTTACTGGCCAAAACAGAAAAGCACAGGACAGTTTGAATGTGCAGGTCTACAACAGCTCTAAGCTATTCTAAGATGCAAGGATTCCTTTTTTGCAGCAGGTTCTCACAGAATAAAAGACACAAATTTGCAGTGTAGTTTCTGTGTGGATAAGTATTGCCAAGTCCTTAAAGACACAAATGTGAAATCCTATCTCCTCATTAGAGAATTCTTCCCCATCACTGTAGTACTAAGTGGTCTCATCATATTTAATGTATTTCCACTTCTTTGAGTTGTCAAAAATCTTATCCCTGTTTTACACCTGGGGAACCAGGGCACAGAAAGGTTAAGGATATATCTAAATGGTAAAAGAATGTCCATCAGGTAAAAATCTCTAACACAGATGTGTCTTCAGTACAGACCTAGTCCGCCTACAATCTGCTTTTAAGGATGCCATTTCCTTTGCAAAGAGAAGCTGGAAGTAGTAAGGGGGTTATGTCCAAGTAGAAAGTTCCTCTCTAAGAGTGCTTTGCACTGACAGTTCTGATAGGCAGCACACCAAGGGACCCAGGGGACTTAACCAAAACCATGCACCCTGCTTTGTCACAGGCACCTCATTGAACTGAGGTCTAATAAATAATAGATTAAAGCCCTAGCCACAATATAATCTCTTTTCTTGCTGTGATTCTTGTAAGATTGTACAAAAAGGACTTTCAAAACAACTTCAAAAGAGCCAGAAGGTCTCTTTATGAAGGCAGCCACAAAGATTTAAAAATGACAACAAAGAACCAAAGCATTAGAGGACTTTGCTCAGATGGTATCTGCTGATGGCCAAGGCACGCTCCCCATCCAGCGCCACAGGCATGTCCTGAGCAGCTGGAGATGTGAGCACCCCACACCCACGCAGCACAACCCAGGGTCTGCAGGGCACTGTGGGACTCCAGAGGCTCCTCTGGGCTCAGTGGCATGAGGCCAGGGCTGCAGCAGGGGATACTCAAGGACAAGACTGCGGGGAATACTGCGGCAAACTCCCTGAGCGAACATCGTTCAACGTCGGCTTAAATTTACTGGATTAAGGCAATGCTACAGTAGTGTTACCAAAACGGCTTTGATTTTGGCTCTTAGGTGTCCCTGAGTTCCAAGATTTTAACTAATTATTTTGAGGCTTATCCGTCAAAATAAGAAGGGCCTGATAGGAAATGATCACAACCATCAGCAGCTGCTATGCATAGATGCTACTGATAGAGAGACAGCTGGGTACACATTTCTGCGGTCACTTCCTTGATGAATAGAGTGCACTGTTGCACATAAAAATGGCATTGTCAGCCTCTCTCAAAACACTATAGGTTCAGTCCTGATCTGAATGACTAAGACTTGTCTTTAAGCGACAGAAAGACTCCAAAATCTGTCAGTCCTCGTCCTGCTGGCATTCCATGCTTAGGAAAACAATAGCTTTCACCAGCAACTCTCAAACCTGCAAGGCATGCATCTGATTCTGCAAAAGATTACAACGGACGTGTCCCTTAAGTGCACAGAGAACAGAGGTTTTATAAAGGATACTCATTTGGCCAGCTAAGTTCATGCTCCAGCAGGAGCCAGAAAAACATGTCACAAGGCCTCTGGGGAAACAACCCAATGCTCCAGGCAGGCAACCCAGGACAGCTGGCAAAACAGCGTACAAGAGAAAGAGGAAATCTCCTCTTCAAAGGCTAACAGGGGAAGGGGCAAAACATGGGCATGTTGAAGCCTGCTCCTAAATGCCATTATTCAAGGGGAAGTTAATGACTCTTCCCCTCATACACAGGATGTGCTCTTCCCCCATGAGCTATCATTTAAAGAATCAACTAGTACTAACTAAGCATGCTATTAGCTGTTGATATTTAATAATACAAGAACAGAAGGCACAGCGCTGGCCTTGCCAGGCCTCTTGATTAAGGGCAGCATCGTAACTAACAGTGCCTTTGGCACTTTGACAGGTTCAGGAGGTTAGTGCAAATTTCAGACAGGATTTGCACATCAGTGCTTTACAGTTGTTCGCTGACCAACCTTTCTGGATGCACACAAAAAAAAGGAAAAAAAAAATTAAAAAAAATGTGTCCTTAGGAAAAAAACCCAGCAAAATTATGACATTTTCTCACAAGGTATTGTTCCAGACCTTTAGAATTAGTAAAGAGCAGAGGAGGATCTGCAAATCTCAGGTTAAATTTCTCCAGTGTATCAGCAAAATGATTATTCAGTAACCAATATTCTAGTGCCTCAGTAAACAAAACTGCCCAAGAGTTACTGATGTGCCAGTACCTCAGGGCATGAAGAAGGAAATTGTCAGGACTACAGAGAGCTGATGAAGAAAAACTCTGAGGTGCTTCTGTATTAAACCAATCTGGATCAATAAATAGAAAAATCTCAGAGCAGGGACACAGCACTTTATTTCTGCAGAATCCACACTGGCACCCTGAATACTTGAATCAGTCATGGATGTCTTGCCCCCAGAGAACAAATCAAAACACAAAAAAAATCCAAACAGCCAACCTAAAAAATTACACCAAAATCCCCTCAAAAGCCCAAACCCAAGCAAATAAAAAGAAACAAAAAAAGAATAAAAGTGAAAATAAAAATTAAAAAAAAAAAATCCCACACCANACTAATAAAAAGAAACAAAGAAAGAATAAAAGCAAAAATAAAAATGAAAAAAAAAATAAACACACCAAAAAAACTCATGCAGAACCCTACTAAACCATTTCCACAAAAGCAACAATCCAAGCTAAACAAATTTTGGAAGAAGATATTATCTGCATTAACCAGCTACAAAGCTTTAAACTATAAAAATACAAGAGCCAATATACAAGGAAATGGATAAGCAAATGCAAAAACAAGACCAAAACCTAGGAAAATAATTTTCCAAGTTTCCTCCTCATGAGATGAATTAGGCCATGGAATAGTCCCCATTGCTCGGGCAGGCTGAAGTTGGACAGAACACTGGAAATGCGTACTGCAGGGAAACTTGGAAGCCAGACACTTTCAGAACTCCTTTCCGTCTTTAGCCTCTCTTATTCTACAACTAACAGGCCTAAACTGTTACAGAATTCCCAGGTTTTCACTAAAACAAGGATGACATATTTGTCATTGCAAAGCTGCCTCTAACAGGCAAGCCAGAGTGGCACAATGGAACGAGATAAAACAGAGAGATGCCAGAGCTCTCCTGCTGAGTGCTTTAGTCCGAGTGCTCAGTTTAGCAACATGAACATGTTTATGCTGCCTGCAAGAGGACTTCAAATGGCTTGTCTACAGAAATTACTTTAGAGGAATATTTTACATGACATCATCCAACTACATTAAGTCAGTTCAATTACTGGTAATCAACTTAGAATATATCTGTGTAGTTATTTTTAGAGGTTTTACTGAGGTTTATTAGGAGAACATATTCTAGCACTCCCTTTATTAAGATGCCATAATGCTCAGCTGTTTTGGAAAAGGACAATTTTATTTTTATGCCTTTTGTGTAACTTGGGGTTTTGAACAGCCTTATCCTTTCTTACACTCCCCAGGGTTAGTTACTTCTGAGGACAAATGTCCATTCATTAACAATGAACACACACAGGTTGCAGAGAATTGAATTAAGGGATAGACTACAGAGCACTGAGTCTTACTACCCAGGAATTTCCTTCTCAATGAAGCTCAAGGAAAACACTCAAAGCCCTGACAGCCTCCAAAGAAGTTACGCTTCTCATTTTCAGAGTTCAAAATAACACACATCATGCAAAGGACAGTAGAGTTCCCAATAAACACACTGGGATAGGCAGTTTCACATTTTGGATGCTGGATGCTACTGGGATGCACAAACTCATGGCAGGGGGCTCTGCAGCCCTGCCCTTGCTGCGGGGCCTATGCTACAATTTCCTGCGCAATAAAAAAGAGTTTCAGCAGCACGTAGGTAGGGCAGGCTCCTCTGTGGTACCACTACACAGGGAAACTTCTCACTCCACTGGGAGCTGGGAAAGGGAGTAAATAGATTTGAAAAATCATCTTCTGCTTACCTATGTCACATGGATGTTGTTTTACTCCTCATGCTGTAATAGGTCAGGATGGAATCCATAAAAGTAATATTAAGCTAACATGAGTGGGGTGAAGATAAGTTGAAGACAAAGTAAGTTGAAAAAAAGAAAAAAAAAGTCTCCCTCCTACTCTATACTTCCACCCTTTCTTTAGACTAACCTTTATTACTTGACCAACATATTTTAAGGGTCTGTTTTGTCTTCTATACACATGTAACTCCCATTACTGTCAGTGGAAATTATGTATGCACATCAGTAGCAAACCAGACTGCAGGATATTCAGCTCTCTAAGGTATCCATGTCCCTGTTACAGTCATGATTCAGGAAAAAAGCCAACAAGTGTATTTGGAATCCTGCCTTTAAACAAACACCATATTACAACAGGCAAACGTACTGCCTGATTCCTCCAAATGGAGGCAATACTCAAGAGAGAATCCTACTTAAACCAACAAAAGACTGGATTAACAGCATTTATCTTTTTCCACCATTCCCCCAGTGTTGCAGTGTCTCACATGATGAAATTGATCAGAAATACCTCTTTAGAGAAACAAAGATAGGATTTTTCACTAACCTTTATACTGAAATAGTTAAAAAAATACAGCAATACTTGAGAATAGCAAACAAGAAGACTATAATATTTAGTTACCAGAACTAAGAGTACTTTTCCATTCACAGACCACAAAGAGTTTTTACAATATTGGATCTCCATCGCCATAAATTGGAGGAGGAAATAACGGGTAAAGTGCAAGAAATTTGGCCAAGAACTGAAATGAAAAGGAAACCATTTTTTCCTAACTCCTCATCTGACATTTTGTCCTCTGCAGCCTGTCATGCTCTTGTTGACAAGTCAGTGTGTTGCCCTCTCAGAAGCCAAATCCCATGAGATCACAGAGGTTATTCCCTTCCACATGAAGAATCCTGATATGCAGAAGCTCTGACAATAACCTGCTCAACTTGCCATTATTCTCTCAAGTATGAACAAACCTCCCTTCAGATACCTACACCAGTTTAGCTCCTCAGGCTTTTATATTCACACCTCTTAAGTGTTCCTCCACTTCTAAGGCTGAGTGAAGAACACACATTAGCAGCAGCATATTCATCACAGTGTGCCTTAAAATCAGAGGAAGGCACTTGAATTCCAGTAAGAGCACATCTTTCCATTCCACCACTAATCATCTCACTGCAACGTTTTCCCTAAACCACACTTAATGTTTTTATTAAGAAATTAAATCTAATCATCAGTGCAGGGATATGAACTACAGAGTCTCTGAGTACAGACACTTGTCCTGCCAGACTACACACCACAAGACTGTAAAAGCAATCATGCTTTCTAAAACCCTGTATTTCTTCAATGAACTCACTGCTCTCTCTGCGCCAAATGTAATTCTGACAGGGTCTCAAAACAAACACAAAAGGTGAAATGAGACTTAATGAGAGTTTTGCAGCTGAAATCCACAAAGCTTGATCCTACCCAAAGTTATTTGACTTTTATCACAGGAGGAAAACTCATAAGAGACCTTAAGCTCCCTCTGAACACCTCTGTTTGAAAAAACAGACCCATATTAGCAGTGTATTACCAGTCACAAATGCTAGTCTAGACATTACAGCTCCAGCCTTCTTTAATCCTTTCTGGCTCATATATAGCTGCATGCACTAGGTTGTGCTCATCCACATGGTTTTCTTGGCAATTTGGATCTCTCAAGGAACCTGGCCTGAATATTGCTCTAGAAATACTCAGTGCAGTTTTACTTATAAAAGTGATTAATTGAAGACTCTAAGCTGTTACTACCTTGAATAGGAAATAAAATGTCACTCAGCAAGCCATAAATCATGAAAGCTGCCAATAAAAGCACCTGAACTTTACAAGTCAGAATCATGTAAGCCTACTATCTGGACAAAAAAGTGCATCCTTGCAACAAAATAATACCAATTACTTGTTTTATTAAACAGCTATATACTTTTCAGACAGTAGCTGACTTGGTGCAAAATATCCTTCCTTGATTTATCATGGATAATAAGCTTGTGGAGGGAAACATTCAGGCATTTTTAATTTTTTTCTTTTTTTTCTTAAGGATTGATCCAATCCCTCTGGGGGCGGCAACACTTGTCAATGTTTGGATAAAATTTAAACTCTTTTTGGTGAATGCTTATCTTATCTCCTAGTAGTTAATTTATTTATTTACTGCCCCCCCCCAATAATTTAACATACTGACAGCAAAGAACTGCTTAATTCTCAAGTAACATATTGACTTTGTAAGGAGTAAATGAAACAGATTAATTCATTTAGTAAAACTTACTTGTAATGACAACACATCTATCATAACAAGATTAATTTTATCAAGCACAATGTCTATTAGCTTGTAAAGAAATACTGTAAAATAAAAGCAGTGTTGCTGGCACATTGTATTGTCTTCCATAAGGTGTTTGCTAAACAGTGTAGCTATATTGTGATAGTGGCTTTCACTGTAAATCTGTTTCTCTCATCAGTGTTGTTTTCTCTATTTTCCATAAATCTCTTTTACATGTGGCAGCGTCGGAAGAAAAAGCACTTCAGTAAGGCAACTCCTACTCTCCTTTACAATGATTGTGGAGGGATAGCATTGAGTATTTGTTTTAATTATGTCTGACTGACTTTATATAGAAATATATCATGTATGTAACATGTATAAGATGTACTGTATGTAGCATGTTAAAACATGCATTGACAATTTAACACATGCAAGTTAGCATGCTTCCACTTTTTCACAGCAGGAACAGTACACAACGATCACTAAGAGTCTGCACTACATGGATCTTGCAGTTCTCTAATAAATCAAATGGCCTAGTGAAGAAAGATATCTGAAGTTACACTGTTCTCAGGAAATTAAAAATGCTTCACAGTACATGACACCTATTAAGAGTTGTGAATAAGTATAATCATAGTCTAACAAAACCAATCTACTTCATAATTTTTTACAGTGCTTTTGACTGCCATACCTAAATGCTGCCTAAGTAAATTATTTCTATACTCAAAGATTAAGACTGGCTGTAACAGAAGAATCTGGTCTTTTTCCTCCATCTCCAGAGCTCCTCAGAGCACAGGGATGTCTTCAAATCTGTCTTGGACAGTGTTTCCTGAGGTTTTTTAGAACATTTAAAAAGTGGGTTGCTCCTGTTTCCACCCAGTCTTTTCACTGTCCACATTTCCTCAATGAGCAAACAGTCTGATGCAGAATTTTCATGTGTTTTGCTCAAGGTCTTGCAAGATGCCTTGCTCCAGAAGAACACAGTAAATGAAAAGGTAATGCTCTTGACTTGGCAGGAAAGTTTTCTTGATCCCACCGCTCCATCTGCAGAAAATAATGTCATTTCTTCGAAGCAGTGAATGACAGGAGCAACAATCTCGCTGTCAACCACAACAGCAAGATTTTACTTAGCAGAAGCAGCCCCAGGTGATGAACAGGAAGCATGGATGGTACTGCCATGTGAAGAGAGCCAGATACAGCTTGCTTCTGAAAAAGTAACTCTCAAATATCCTTCCATGGCTTGTTACTACATTAGGTTTTTCTTGTTCCCTTGCTGCAGCTGTCTTTAACCAGAAAATTTTAAAAAAGCAAACACAGGTGTTTACCCAAGGATCAATTCACCTGCTGTTCCCCTGCTCCACCTGGCCCTGGCACTCACTACCTTGCCCAGCTGTACAGTGAGGATGACTCATCTCTGCACGAGAACATTTTTAAATGATCTATTTTCAGGGGTTTGGTGCTGCAAAAGGAGAAGGAAGGATAAAGACCTTCCTTTAATACCACATCATTTATCTACTTTGCATCATGCTCTTACCCTTTTTGAAACAGCAAAAGCACAGTGGCTGAAACCTCCAGGCTTCTGAACGCCAGGCTAATGTGCAATTCACCCCCTTGTAATGAAAGGCATCATAATTCACAGGCATCTGCATCACCCTCCCCCAGATAACAATTTACTGAAGCAGTGAAAAGGAAAGGGCCTTCCAAGTTTGTTGCAAAATTTCAGATCTGTGTTTGAATGGAGTTGATGGATTTCCAGAAGCAAGAGTGGAGTGCTCTGCTTTGAATTAGCCATTATCTTTTACATCCCTCCATGTTTCCTGTCATCACAAAAGAAGATGAGTTACCCTTTAACTTACTGTAGAATAATCTCTGACTACCAGCAAAGGGGTAGTTAATGCTATTGGCAAGGATGATTTAGGAGACAATTTCAAAGTTCAGCTAACTATAAAAACAGAAGTCATACTAAAACAGCCTCATTCATTCTGCACACCAAGTATGAGGGAAGCAGGGCTTAATACCACAAGTGCTGGGAGATGTGACAGTATGATGCAAAACGGCAGTTTCTCACTTTCTCCCCCGACAAATGCATCCAGCTTTGCTGACAGGAATTGGTGTTCATCAACCACTGCTAAAATATAATGTATTAAGTATGACATCAATGCCCAGACCAGATCTGACAGGCTTAAGTGTAGGAAGAGGAATTCCTTACCTTACAGATCCAGCAGAATAATCCTGACTTTACAACTTTCATATTTAAATAAATCAAGTCACCTAACAGCTGCAGACAGGATATATTCTGACAAAGGCTTGATTCTAAATTTATTTTTAAATATATTTTAAAGGCTCCTATAATGAAAATGTTCATTGTTTCAGAAAGTTACAAGTCCTTTTATGTGCCTTAAGAGCAGCAGCAAATGCCCTCAAGCTGTTTGACAGAAGCTTTTTTGCTTTGACTTTTTTCTTCAACTTTTTACTTTTACACACATGCATATACATATAAATATATGCATGATTGAGTTTTTTCCACAAAAAATGAAACCCCTTAAAAAAAGGGGGGGAAGGGGCAGTTGTGTATTCAAAATTGTTTACCAAAAATTTTGTTATGGAAGGTTGTCACAAGAGGGATTCCCAGCATTTTGTATCGCTGTATGTCTCTCAACCCTCATCCCCTTATGACCAAATACATGTTTATCATCAAGGCTTTAATTGCAAGCACTACTGAAACAGTTGTTTAATAAGGCATCTCAGATCTTTACCATGGCTGTCCATAGAAACCTACAGTTCAAGAACCAGTGACCAAAAGGTAACATATTTTCCCATGGATATTCAGCTGCCAGAGGCATAATACACAAACACTGAGACAAATACCACCACCATCTCTCAATCATGTACTGAAGGAAACCATAGTTTGAGAAGTACCACTCCAGAAAGAGTAAACCCAAATAAACTTGTGGATATTTATCTGTGTACTTTACGGTAAGTAGACTCCTAATTTCACAATGAGAAACACAGACTCCTGAAAATGCAAAGTGCCTTAAATGCACCTGATTCTCCACCAGCATTTGCAAAATAACAGGAACATTATTTAGGGAGATAAAATCAGCAAAACAGTCCATGTGGCTTATTTAATTTCCAGGGTACTCATTTTATGTCACTCTGCAACTTCACACTTCATATATCACCATACAACATCTTGTTATAAAAAAAATTACCCATGGATACTTAAAACAGGGAGTCCACGCAAAATTTGTGTGATTTCTGTGTACCTACTCCTTTGGTAGGATTGCTAGGTGATTTTTGACTAGGGCTTTAAGGCCCTCTTAAATATTGACCTAACCCTGGAAGAGATCACAACGCCCATCACTTGCCATTTCATCCCACAACAATCCAAAATCTTTTACCCAGACAGCTCTACAAAAACATCAGCAAGTGGCCAATGACCACACTTAAATCACTTTAAGATATCAGTGTTTATGTCTCACTGATAAATGGAACAATCCCTCACTCT
Source organism: Hylia prasina (assembly GCA_013397195.1). Taxonomy (NCBI): domain Eukaryota; kingdom Metazoa; phylum Chordata; class Aves; order Passeriformes; family Sylviidae; genus Hylia; species Hylia prasina. The sequence goes on from VYXD01000359.1 coordinate 453,726, forward strand.
TACAGTTTTTCTTCCAAAGCAATTTGCAAACACTTGAAGTTGTTACCAAATGCGTTTTTCATAACCTGATGTTGGGAAAAGTTACCATGGCAAAACGAATAGAAACTAACTCCCACCGTACTCTCCAGAAGCAGGTATAGTATCTTTAAAAGAAAAAAAACAGCCCACTATTAATAATGATGACAACTGCATTCTTGTTTTAATTATTTTACAGTCCACAGGTTACCTGAAATCTAAGCGAGAACTCCATCTTCATTAAGTAATGCTAGAAAAAAGATGACCCCATTAAACATGCAAGCAAGCCATTATCTGAAAATCTTGCCCATGCTGCTTTTGACAGTACTATTGCATTGACAGTTTCCTGCTTTTTTTCCTAAGCTTCAGTCTGTTTTCCCTCATCCAGTAAAACTGGTGTAAGGAACAGAAAAGAAACAAGCATTTTAACACCCACTTTGTTGAAATTTCTCCAGGCAAGTAAAGTAGGTACATAAGCTGTAATGTAGCAGCTGGATTAACTTCATTGTGGTTTTATATTATTTTAATGTCTTATCTCATTGACAATTTCTTTTAAGCTCATTCTTTCTAAATAGGGTTATATTTTGAACTCTGGTCAATCCTAAATCCATGTGGACATTTAACAAAAAAAAGGAAAGGCGGGCCTTTGCACAAAAGGCTTCGGAGTTGGTACCATTTTGGCAATATACTCTCTGATCCAGGGGTATATCTACACCCATTATCTGGCAGTATCTAAGGGCAGTCCTAATTAAAGCTGTTAGAAAGAGGTGGCTAGTGTGAAAAGGGAAAAATGAGGTTCTACACTTTCTCTGAATCACCTCTGCCATGATAATGCTCCTTCCTATCTTTTTAATGAATGCAGAAAGAGCTAAGAGACAGATTGGACTCACAAGCTATTCAAAAGTTAAACGTGGAAAAAAATCCAAATAAAACATTCCTCCCAGACAAAATCACATGTCTACACAATCACAGATGTTGTGACAGTGTCTGCACTCTCTATCAAGACATTTGGAAAGGTAATCACGCAACCAGTGTACTTTAATTTTCAATGCCAGTTCCACACATTTGTAGGTTTCTGTCCAAATGCCAGAAAAGGTGACAAGGTAACAATTCTGCTTCAAATCAAGACTGGCTAGGACTGAGTTTAGTTCCCAGAAAGGAGGAACAATAGTCTTTCTCTTCTTCACAGCCATTTCCTCTGTATTTCTTGCATTCAGAGTGGGATAATGTCATGCTGGCACGTATAAGGTAAACAAAAATCTCCTAAGAATGGGAAATAGGGTAGCATTATAGGATTGCACTATATTCCCCTGGAGTTTTGTAAAACACCTTATCACCAGCTCCTTCCATGAGACCACTGCTGCCAACCAACATTAATTAAGTAGTTCATGTCCCAAACCCCATTTTAAATTAAGCATATTTAAATATAAACATTTAAATTGAAAATGTGAAACTATAATTAATGCACTGGAAAATGCTAACTGTGAAACAGAACCAACAGTAGAAAAATACAAGCTGCAGTTCTTCAAAGATCAAAATGTAACAAAGCATTAATAAAAGGGAGAGTTCTCAGCACCTGATGTCAAAGACAGATAAATGGTCCTGGGAATTGCAATTTAGGATTCAGGGTGGAAAATATTGACAGTAGAGTTATAATCCCACTGCTAATTTTTTTCATGGTCTCTCTGCTGTCATTAAATTCTCATTTAACAAGAACTGCCTACCAAATCAAAAATCCAGTTTAACCCTTAAGAAAATAGATACTCAAATCCTGTGTCTACTTCAAGGAACATCATCACTCCAATATATTTCATTTTTCATCTGAATAAAACAGCACTCTTTACTTTCCTGGGTGACAAGGTTAGGCCATATGTATGCAGACTTTTTCAAGTCCTCAACTGGAAATGCTCAGTGCCAGTGTGAGGTCCCCAACTCACTGCGGGATTTGAGAATGCTCAGCATGGAATTAGAAATTGATTTTTGAGAAGACAAAAACCACCATATATCAAATATATCCCTGGGGATATTCTGAAAATCAGAAACTCCAGAAGTTCATCTTGGCATCAAAGGCATCTAATTCCTGTCTATTCAGCTGTCGATGATTAACAATGTAAGTATTTTGATATGAACTCTCAAGTTGCATTAGCTGCAGACTAAGTTATCACGATCTCATGAGCAGCCCTGATTGACCAAGCACCAGACATTAGTTTCAGCAGACATACAAAGGCTGCATTTGTCCTGTTTTTAACACCCCAAACATGAAACTGTAAGAAGATGAAGTCAGAAGTTTCCAAGAGATGTCATCTAACTCATCCAAGGTAGGATTGATTATATATAACCAACATCAATACACTGCTGTCCCACCTGTTCTTAAGATACTTCCAATTACAGAAACCCCACAAGGACTGCAGACAACAGATCCTTGTAGCTCCCTGCCACCAAAATGTTTCCCTTTTATCACCTGCTATGCCCCAAGTGTTTGTTTCCACCATTACTTAATTTCCACCAGTACATCCACCTTTGTAATACTTCTGCTTGAACTGAAAAATTTGAACTCTCTGCTTTCTCAGTTACCTTTGTGAATAAATATTGCCACTCACTTCTATTTTTCTTCAAAAACAGCATTTCCTAAATTTCTTGTTATCCTTTGCATTTCAAGAAGCATGAAGACCAAAATGCACCATTCAAAACTGGATACCTGCAGGCATCATCAGGAAATAAACTACTGTGTCAGGTATGACTCTGTGCAGTAATTCTGACATTATCTTACATATTAGCAAGGTTTACTAGGGAAAGGAGAAAAAAATCTTTTGTCATAAGGACTCTTTAGCAACAGAACATTTTATAAAATAAATAAAAAATCCTTGCTACCAGTCTTATTACACTGACAAATGTAACTACTATATTCAATCTAAAGTTAGTTTTTGATGACCAATCTAAGTATTTAAACTAGGTACATTTCCTTTATTGTCTCCTGGAAGTTGTGTTGTGGACAAACACATTCTGAAGGGCCGAAGCAGAGACTTGTTCAGATTCATCCTCTTTTGCTTTCTAATTGCCAGGTATTAAGGATGGCTCTGCCAACGATGCCAGAATGGCCTCCACAAAGACAGAGGACAAAATTTTTCCAATAAACTAAAAAATTGACACCCAACTGCATGATGCCAGGAAAACAAGGATCTAAGAAATTATTGTAAAACATAAAAAAAAACCCACAAAAAAAATAGTCTATGGCAGTTAGATTAAAAAAAAAGGGGGGAGGGGAGGGGCAGGTTATCAAAAAGATAAGTAAAACCTTGGGCTATTATTGCTTATTTTGTTTAGACATTTACTGCCCTAAAACCTTTGGTCCAATTTTAATTTCAAATTTTATTGGACTAGAATCTAAAAAAATAAGTAGTTAAAAAAGACCCTTTTTCCAACAACAGGCTCAGTTCAATGCCTCAGTAAGAAAAAATAATTTTATGTGTTTCTGGTTTTCACAGAGCTTTTAAGGGTGATCTGTCAGAGTCTCTTAAGATGATCCTGTTTGTTGTTAAATCTACAGAAACTAAGTTTTAAAGGCTTGGGGTTTATCTCCTTTTTTAAATAAAAAAAAAATCTGGAAAATACATGTTATAAACTCTCTCACTAGCCAGAAAGTCCTCAGCAAAGCAATTTAAGACAAGTTTTCTAATCTTCACGAAGGCAAAAGTTTACCAAAGCAATAAAATTGTTTAAAATGCCTTCTCATCTAGAGTACGTCAACAATGCTGAATTGAAATGTGCAATAAAATTTATATTACAGCCATATTGTTTCCCCTTCATTACTTTAAAATCTCTATGTTCAAACCCAAAATCTAAACACTCCCATTGCTTTTGTTTCATAACAGCAACTGGAATGAGCCATTTTACACAAATCATCTTCCTCAGTCTTTTTTACTTCATTGGCATCCACAAGCTCAGCTAGAGAAAGCTCTAGCCAGAACTGCTGAAAAGCAGTAACAATCAATTTTTTTAAATATTTTTTTTCTGTATTTCTCTCCAAAGACACTGTGGCTCAAAATACAAATGGGGCACCCAATACATAACTCACACTTCAAAGGTAGCAAAGGAAGCCAAGGCAGCACCAGAAACCATTGCCAAAAATCTACAGCCCAGGGAAACAACAGTCCTACAGAAAGACTTAAGGGCATCTTCCCTGGTATAACTGAGGAAGGTCAAACTATTAAGGCTACTCATAAAAACTACCCAGTCTATAGAGTCACTCTTGCTGTGTATATACACACACACACAGTATCTTGGCTCATACTGTCAGTGAAAAGTATCTCAGATGTGTATCTTATTGACCAAGTGGTCAGGAACATTGCACCTAAACCCCAGGCCACAAGGAAGCCCAAAGACATCCAAACCAGCTCTAAACAAACTAGCCCTGATACTGTAAAGCAAGGCAATACAGAGTCCTGTGCAAGCCAACCTCACCTACATTCCTGAGCAATAATATGTGCAGTTTTCAAACTAGATGAATCTTTGAATTCTCCATGCAGCAAAAGAATTTGAGATGCTGTTTTGACTGTTGGTGTGTTGGTCCCACACCAGGAAATCCTGCACCTCAGAGCCGTATCAATGGTTAGACAGCACACACCAGGAAAGGGGAACTTGACATCAAATGGGAGCAACGAGAAATCCAGTACTTGAATGTATTACCAGAGAGTTTTAACTTTGGGAACTGTGCAATACTTTACAGGGCCTTGAGGCAACGGTCCCAGTCTAAAATGATTTGCTGACACAGGATAAAACTAAGCATACGCCTAAGTACTTCAGAGATGTGAGAAGGCTCCACTCAAGTGTTTTACAAAATTATGACTTCTCACTGCAGGTGCCAAGGAAGCACTTTGTTAATAATCAGCTTTGGATACTTTCTCCAAAGGTCCTGTCAGAACTTCCCAGTGATCACAGTGCAATTTCACACGGCAGCCAATGCCCTCTACCCAAATCCACTCTCCTCCATGGCTCCCAATTTTTAATTCTTGCAGTTGTTCTCCTCTGGAAAATAAACTTATTTTCCTATTAAAATAAAAATTTTAAGCCTTTTCTTGATGAGAATTCTTTGTATTCTTTCCTTTCCCCTTGCTGTTATTCAGATTTCATGAACAGCACACTTTTGACTTACAGTCTTGCACACCACAATCTGGCAATATAAATGTGTTCCTATGATTTCCTAGTGTCTGCTTTTATGCAGTGTAAAAGAAAGCCTGATTCCTGCCCTAGAGTACATATACATTTCAAACCCTCTGGTCTTCTGAGATGACTGCCATAAACATATGTATTAATCATTCTATACGGGGTATTCCCATCCAAATAGACATAATTAATCTCATTTTTTTAATCAGCTTTTTAAAGTCATAGACTGTTATCGGCTAAATTCAGTAAACAATAGCTTTTCTTTGACTATATGTTACGTTTAATTTGCATTAATCCAAATTATTACTTCCCTTCTTGACCAAACAGCAGGAATACTGGAGGTCAGTGCCTTCCTCCCAAATGCACAGCAGCAACACACAAAGCTACTTTTAACACAAGAGGTAAGATTTAAGCAACACAGTGGGAGGGGGTGGAAAGAGAACCTAGAGAATCAAATCCATTCTCAGCATCTTGTGAACCATTGATATTTTTTACATCCTTACTTCTCTTTGCACAGAAATACTTTTCAGTGTCTACTTTAAGATAATAGGGTATGGAAGGGCACTTCATCAAGAAAGACAAAACATCTCCAGAAGCCAACCAGTGTAGATGTATCATCTCTTAAGGGAGTCAAAGGAAGCTGTTCCACATCATCCTTGTTAGGGGCCAAACTGAAAGTATCAGCTCTTTAGGCAGGAATGGTAGCCATCCACAATAACACTTAAATTCTTCCCAGATCCAAAGAAACCATCGTTTGTGTCTTTAAGCCACTGGGAGATTTAATTCTCATCTCGAAGACACCTTCGGAATGGCACTGACAGGACCACAGGATGCCTGCTCTAATTCAGTAGCAAAACGAGCCTTTAAGGGGCTTCAGAGATACATAAAATTCTGGTCTACTCATGTCAGTATGAGTCTTTCCATTTCACAAGTGAAAAGAACAGATAATGGAATTGTCCATATCAGAAAATTTGGTGCCTCTGAATTAGGAGAAAAAGCTAGATTTAATTTTATTATCTGAGATTGAAATTTGTCTCACTTAGAAAAAAGCCATAATGGACACTAAAAAAAAAAACAACCAAAACCCAACCACCCATTACAGCAACACAAGCAACTTTGTTATATCGGTTAAATATATTGTTTAATTAGTTTTCTGAATGCATACACTGAAAAGCCATTAGACAGCCATTAGGAGTAATATATCCATTTTCTTTTTACAATCACCTGATTTACAATCAGCCAAATTTCTAAACTAATTCAGTCAAGCAACATTTCTGGCACTATTACCCCAGCAAAGTTTCCAACTCCCTTTTTTGACTGCGATCACTGTAATTTTCCCTTAGGCTCTAAAGCACTGATGATCATCTTCATTTCAGCAGATTTACAGAGCATCTCTTAGGATAAAATGTTCCTAGTATGTTTATGGTCTCATTTCAAGATCCAGAAATCTGAAACTATTTAGCCATTTTTACGAAGTAATCTTTAAGAAAACCAGCTTTGTGTTCTCCTTATGCGGGGAAAAAAGAGATTGCTTTAGATAATTTTTTAAAAAATCCCGTGCTCCCAAAGGAGCAAAATCCATCTGGTTATTCATGCCTCAGCTGACTCACTATTTTGTTAACAACAACTTTCTTAATAACTTTATTAACTAGCAACATATCTACATGAAAACTTGTCAAAAGGCCCATCATGACTTTGCCAAAACATTGTGGAACATCTCAGTATATCTCATCGATAAAAGATAAAACCACACTGTAAAAAAACAGCCTTTGAATAGAAGTCATTTTACAGCTTCTCCGATGCTGTTTTTCATTGATGCATTATCACTCTAGAGATTCTGTAAGGTTTCCCATTGTGTTTTCCCTGCTTTGCGTCGGCTCCAGCGTAACCCAGTTTAAAACTGTGTTAGTCAATCAACAGTGCACATGATATTCTAAGGATAAAGTAATTGATGGTGGTAGTTTACAGAAAACTGAGAGAGAGAGTGAGAGACAAAGAGCAAATGTGTAGCACAGCTGTCAATTGAATTTGAATCCTGATCTAACCAAACTAATATGCAAACCTCAAATCCATCCTTCTCCCACCATAATTGCTGTATTTATCCTTGCAATACTTCAGTTGCTTGCTTTCCAAAATATAAGACAGTTACAAAAAATCCCCAAAACATCTGGAGAATAAAAAATTCCGCAGTTTCTTTAGAACATTTTGGTGAATTTTTAAGCTTTGCTTCTGCCAAACCAAACAAAAGTAGAAAGTAAGAGCTAAGAATATACCGCAGCATGAACGTGCCTCAATCCTGGAAGAAGATGCTCTTGACATCCACCCTGCTCCTATAGGGAACCTATGGATGTACCTGTGTTCAGGTAAGTTTTGTATTGTTATACCCACACTCAATAAGCACTGTCAGGCAATTTTTGCATCTCAAAACCAAGAGATAATTGCAGTCCATCACCAGCTGGCACCACTTACGGCAGCCGGAAAGCTGAAGGATGCCAATGTCTGAACAAAACAAACCCTCTCCTCACCGCAGACAGGCTCTAAATGACCTTTACATAACAAGGCTCTCCAGAAACACCAAGCTTCTATAGCATGGATTTCTTCCAACCCATGGCATATTTGTGTTTGCTAGGTTGCTTTATGGGAGAGAAAGCAGCCTGGAGGAGTAGGACCAGCAGTGCCAAACCAAGCATGAAAGTACAGCAACAAGTGAACAAATCTTTTCCCTCCTGCCAGGGGCCAAACTGGGGGAAAGGGAAGAAATAAAAATTAACAAAATACATGTGTTTTCACCAGTTGTGTCTGTCATTTCAGTAAAAAAATCAAAAATGTAAGAGACTACGAGATGACATACAGATGGAAAACTGATGGTGGGCATGCTACTGAACACGCATCTTGCATTCAGCTGCTGAACCCACACAGTCGTACAGACTGACTGCTGATGTTAATGCTATGAGAAACCTTGTCTGTTAATCAAAGACTAACAAATGAGCTTTAAACATTAAAATGCTGGCTTTTTGCTATCTTCATATTCATTTCCTTTATTCTGTCTCTATGATAGTAACAAAACCCTTGAATGACGCCAAAGACCAAGACTCCAACTAACTGACTGGCAGAAATAATCAAGCCAATAGCACATATTGCCCTGACTGACACCTTGAGGAGGCAGCAAATAACAATGAGAAGGGAACTAAATATAATGCAAATATGGATCCAATTAACATGGATTAAAAAAAACCGAACAAAGTAAATTACTTTTTATGAAAAGGAAAACACTGCAGGAGGTGAACTTCACTGCAAAATTTCATTTGTGAAGAAACTGGAAGGTGGAGGACCTGACAATGGGAGTAAAATGAGGGGAGACATGAAGCCACAGAAGGCCCAGGGTCCTGCCTGGTAGGAGCACCGGGATGAACCCCAGTGAGTGCTGTGTGAGTGAAGCAGCAGTTTCACAGTCCAAGGCAGGCAGCAGCAGGTGACCAGAGAGAGGACAAGTGCCAGCTGGGGAAGAGCCAGAAGGTAAGATGATGGACCTCTGGGCAGAGAAAAACAACAAAGCAGGAAGGAGCCACAGTGTTGTGATTAATACTCTTTTTCCTATCAAAAAGAGCAGCAAGGTTCCCACATAACTCTTTGATCTTTCCTGATTAAGACATGTAAGATCTAATGAAGTGTGTCTCATGGTCCTCCATAGATTCCCTTTGCCCGCAGTTAGAGTTAAAATAAAATACAAGAATTTTTACTTTACAATGTAAAATCCTGATCATATATTGTCTGACCAGGTAACTGCCTAAAAAAAAAACCCAGGCACACACATTATGTCTGTCTTAGCCAGTTCCTGACTCAAGTCAATGGTCTGAGCTCCACTTGATCTAATCATCACCGGTTTGATCTAAAGGTGTGAGTGCAGAGGAGATCTTTTATTTGGCAGAATCACATAGGTATTCTTTTCCTAGAGAAAGCACCCATTTGCTACAATGAAATACAAGTATTATGTGAAATATCCACACTTGGGGGAGAAGAATATCAATTTTGCAGTTGGTTTCTGAAGTTGGTCTGCCCTTAATCTGGACACATGAGTTGAGCCTGGACTTGCTGTAAATTGTAACCAGACAAAACATTATCAGCAATCCTAGCAGCAGGGAAATGCACTGCAAAAATAGATCCCAAACAGTCCATAAACAAGTATTAGAACTAGTACATTCATCGATAGTTCTATAACAATCATTGAAATAGAAAAAAACGTTGAATAATCTGCATTCAAGAGTACATTGTTGAAGTAGGATCCCTGTTATTTCCATGAGCAGGTTTCCCTTCCAATGTTAGAAAATTTGCATAGTGTAAATGCTTACAAACCGTGTTTTATTCACTGAAAAGAAGTTATCTCATCAAAATTATTCCCTTTAATAGCAAAAATTATTTCCAGACAAGACAATCCTACCAAGTTTTTCCCACGGGCACTCTTTTCTACATTTAACCGAACAAAGTCCCCCTCTGATATCCATGAGCTTTCAGAATCAAAACTCCAGCACCAAACAGCCAGGCAGCATGGTATGCAAGTAAACACCCTGAAGTCTTACAACTGACAAGATGTAAAACTTTTGAAAAAGACATGTGCACACTCCATAATAAAACCCTGCATGTCTTTTAACTGGTGAGAGAGACAGAAGCCTTAATTTGGGAAGAAACATTCCTTTTATTTTTGCTATTTCTAGGCTACTGCATGTTAAGAACAGTGCCTGCAGGAGACTCACAGGTTGCCTGTGGTGCAAAAGCACCAAGGCTGCGCCTTTCTGCTTCAGAACAAATGGTCCAGTGTGCTTTTTGAAGCCCGCCAATACGAAATAACCAAATCTAATCCCTTCAACTAACAGCACGCTCACCAGATTGATTACACCAGCTCGCTCTGTGAAATGCCTTTGGGTTTGTTGTGAGCACATGTTTTATGAACTACAGCAGTTTTAAGCTTTCCCAAAACTTCACATTTAGATAAACCAAAGATGTACCAATAGCAGTTGAGTGCAAGGGTATCCCTGCAGGTTAACTTTGGGTGGGAATCCTCTACGACGAGGTCTTGCCCAGCTGAAAGAGATTCCTTCACAACACCTGGTAAGAGCATGACAGTTACCACTGAAGAATCCCTGGCTCTCCCTTAAGATGCAGCCCACTGAAGTTTCACTGCGTTCCCCACAAGGGGAATGCATCATCACTCCTAAGACATCTGTGTTTCTAAACTGGAACTCTGTGCATGCAGAAGTTTTGCCAGTACCTCCATGACATAATGCTTGCTTCATCTTACCCCTGTTGCAAACTCAGCTCTTATTGCATAAAATTAGCGTCGCACACCTGAACAATGTGAAGCGGTGTTTCTCTACCAACAGACACCCATAGAACATTGCTAATACACTGGACCTCTTGATATACCTATGAATACAATTACCCTAAAGTGTGGGCACAAATGTATACAACTTTTCTTCCCCATGGTTTTAGTAGAAACTACAGGGAACCAAGTATTAAGGCTCAGTAGTAAAGGCTGAGAGCATGAGCAAAATATTTGCAATTTTAAGTATAAGCTAACAGTACACAAAAGAAATCTACTTGGCAACCTACTCTACTCAAATAAATTACCTCCTATAATATTCCTCCAAACTATGGGCATATCCAAAAGTTAACAATTTATGGCTACATTTAATAATAAAAAGTCTTTGAAACTATTTCCAAGTGCTGAGGTCTGAATATTTAGAAAGGTTTAGATATCTATCTTGAGGGAACACCTTTCCCATTTGAGAGTTTCAGAACGAAATTTACGTAAAATGAAATTCACATAGAACTAAAAGTAAAATCAAATGGTGGTCCCACTGAAAGGGAAATGCTGCAGGGGAAAAAAAAAAAAAAAAAAGCCATACGAGAAAGTAATTCTGAAGTTCCCAACACCAGCTAGTTCAGGATGTGCAATAATCTGGGGTATCACAGCATGAATCAAAGTAAGTTCATCTGTTCAGCTTAAACAGAAACCACTAAAAATCATCTTCAAGCAAACGCATGTGAATCATTTTGGCTAATGAAAACATACCCCTCAAGCTGAAGAACTTACGTAAATTACATTTCTCCTAATTCTGCCAAAAACATTAAAGAAAATGGATTTGCCAAAGATAAAAGCAAAGTAGGCATGATAGATCATCCATTAGCAATACAAGTATGGCTAATTCTTCTTGACAGTGAAATGTCTTGGGATACAACCCACTTTATTTTTTTTCACTAGATGTGTGTGTTTAGATGCAGCATATCCTACATATTTTATCCCCTTATATCCTAGATTTCACTACCAGCGAGATTTTACAAAGATCAGGCCTTAACAATAATATATTAAGAAGAGAAAAAACAAGGGCAATGTCAAGTATTTTAGCATACTAAAGAAAAAAAAATTAAAAATTAAAGAGGAGCTTTATAATCTCTGCAAGTACAGAAGTAGTTTAAAATGGTGCAAATTAATACAGTTAATCTGAATTAATAACAAGAAGGAACAGGTCACACGCTTATGGGGAATCACAAGGACAGAATTAATACTGCACTCTACTCACTGTTAGACCAACTAGTGAACTACTATGCCGGTTTGGGCTTCACTTTTTTCCATAAATGCATTTTTGGTGTGCAAGGTTGTACTGCATTCTCTAGCATACAACTTTGATTTATTCATGTAAACGTCAGAAATCCATCAGCAAACAAAGCCATATGGAAGAAAAAGAGATATAATGGATTTTCTGTTTGCTTTAGAAACTTGACATCTGTGGATAGCATCATCTAAGTTACAATCCAATCACTATCCATATTCTCGTCATTTTCATTTACCAGTGCAAAACGCTTTTTGTCTGATGATACAAAAAGCTCTGGGAGTGGGATAACAGAGAAGTAATCACGTTTTAAAAACTTAAAATGGGAATATACTTTAATATTTTCCCTTTCACATAATAAATTCCGAGAAAAGCAAACTCACATCTGTTCTAACTTAGCTTTTAAAAAACGAAGAAAACCTATCAGGGTTATTTATATCTTGTCTGTGTTAGTAGCAAGATTTTCCGAGCCGGACCGAGCCGCTGGTGGCACCTGAGCTCCGCGAACTTCCCGGGGGGCCGGGCTCGGCGGTACTTACCCCCGCAGAGCAGGAGGAACCCGGCTGTCCGCACCGCCGAGCGCATATTCCCG
>VYXD01000359.1:466824-663021 GCA_013397195.1 Hylia prasina
CGCAGCCGCGCCGGACCCGCGGGAAGCCCCGGGACGGGGCGGGCACAGCCCCCCGACACCCGCGGGCACCGCAACCGCGCTGGCTCTGGAGGGGCCGCAGCGACTGCCGGCTGAGACAAACCCTGCCCGTCTCCCAGCACCTCTCTCCTGTCAGGGCATCTTCAACCTGCCGAGGAGGTATTTTCTACTCCTCTCCCGAAAGCTGATGCTGCTTCCACACAGTCGCGCTGCTACAGAGATCTGGTCGTCAGGATTCAGACACAGACCAGCCAGCTAGAGCGTTCGGCTTCCCCAGCCTTCCCATTCTGAAACGCCCAAGCAAGGTCAAGTAGACACACGCAGTGGATTGGTACTCAGTGCCCTTGTATCTCTGGTATAGATTATTTAAACTGAAATTAAATAGGAAACTCTCTCTCTAGATTAGTAAGGAGTCTGCTTACAATACCCAGTACTTTATGAGGCAAAGTATGACAAATTACCCTATAGGAATGGTAAAAGAGCTAACCTATTTTAACTTTTCTGTTAGATCTTAAGTTGGATCTTCTTTCCATGGTCTTCCATAAGGCTTGGGAAAACAAGCCAAATCGAAACAACTAGAAGGGTAACAATGAATTTGAGAAGAAAAATAATGACCACCATTAATTAATTGCTTTTGAAGCTGCCTGTCAGATAGTATAAATTAAACTTTTGAATAGTTACGTGTCAAGTGCTTGTGGGGCTTTTGCAAGTGCCTGAAAGAGGGCACTGAGAAGGATACTTGGGAAGTCTCCATGAACGAAAGGAAAGTCTATAGCAAAGAAAGCAACACATAAAACATTAGCATTAAATCAATGCTTTGTGGAGAATTGTCTTACGTTAAGCTAAGCTTTATCTTAAATCATATTTAAAAGCTCGTGCAGTATACAAATCAATATTGATGCCATCTAAAATACACCACTATCATCTACACTGATAAATGCCAGTTTTCATCCAGGACAAAGTGACTTCTTGGAAGAATTTCAAGGACTTACAATCTCTTCTGGCATCTCAGCAACTGAAGCCAAAGCTGTACTCTTCTGCCAGCTTCAGGCTCTGCTCCAGCACACTAAAACTGGTTTTAGATGCCATCATGTTCGTCATACAAGGAACAGAAGTAAGGTCACCGGAATAATTTTTTCATTTGATTTCTAGGCTTTTAAGCTAAGCAGTTTTATGTGTTTTCAGAGAATTGTAGCTTACACACAACACACCTGGAAAAAACTGGCCAACTTGGATGAAAACAGGACTAAATATGGGTATCTTCTGTGTTCCAGCTACTGTGATCATGTCTTTCATGTTAATGTAGTTACCATTCTTCCTGGAGCTGTTGTCCTTTATGGTCAGCAATGGCATATTGGGGAAACATAGTTCATCCAGGAAACACAGCCTGCCATACATAAGACAAAAATAACGTAACTGCAGCATGTCTCAAACCTTGCCGAAGCCTATCAAAATGGAGGCATTTAAAATTTTCCACTTGAAATTCAAACTTCAGGAGAAAAAACTTAAACCCTTCCTGCCCAGCCTGGTTTCCACATCCCTGAAGAGGCCCAACACAGGCTGTGAACCATCTGCCCTTGAGTTTACATGAGCAGTACAAGCCTATAGCAACCATCTCCTTCCAACAGCTAACTTCTGCTCCACTATGCATAAAATACATATTCACGTCATTCCCTTGGTTTCTTTGAAGGCCTTTTGAAAACTGAATGAAAATCAGTGCTTGTAAATGGGGAATAAAAAAAGTGAGGTGTCCTTTATTTCCTAGACAAGCTCAAGCTTTACAGTGACATCTCCCATCACTCTCTTAGCAGAAATACTTTGGAAGTAAATCAACACTTTCCTGCAGGCTAGTGCAATTGTGAAACTATGGCTCATACTCTTTCTCTTTTTTTTCCCCACTGCTTTGACTCATCTATTTGGCACAGCAGGCTGAGCTATTAAATTATTGTAGGTTTTTCTTTTATAAAGGCACCCTGAGATGTTTTGATACAATAAAGCTTCCTGAAACTGATGCTAATTGATAACTGTTTCTTGGTTTCATCAGAAGTCTTAGGTCATGTTCATTTAGCATCAGAACAGGACAGTTGAGGACTGTTCCACCTTTCCCTGTTTTCCAAACACTCGTACATGAACACTGAAATATTTTCAGGCAAAACTCCTCCTAGAATATTGTGTTTAAAATCCAATTCTTGATCAGTTCAGGACTTAATTACTTTTTTTACCCCATGCTATGGGGTTGGTTACTCTAGAAACTCAGTCATTAATCATGTAGAAAAAAACTATTTTAAAATTACAAAAAGTGGTTATTAACACTCAACTACTTTGTGATAGGACTGTCAAGTCTTTCATAGTTACAGCTAAGGGGGCACTGAACAGATATTCTTCCTGCAATAGATCTAATAGTAAAAGGACAGATCAAGTTTTGATCCTGACAGTGACAAAGAATTTATTTGCATGTCATACTTAAAGTACTTATAGACGTGTTTCCCCCCAATCCCTGGGCTTTATTTTCCTGTCCTTCTGTCAATTTCTTTCTTTTCTACTTGTTAGATACAGCTAACATATAAACTGCACAGTATCCACATTTAATTTATTTATTAAAATTTATTAATTTATCTATTTAATTTTTGTCCACTTGAGAGCACTGAAAGAGCTAAAAGCAGTGTGTTTTCCCAAAATACTCCTCCAAAAGTGCTATGAATTGGTCAGAAACACTGACTATTATGAAGAAGCAGCAAACCAGTGCTGGAAGATATCTCCATCTTCGCACCTAGAGAAGGGAGCCAAGAAGCTGTTTCTGTCAAGTCAGGAGGAGAGAAATCATTCTTGTGGAGAAAGTGCCACAGACTGTCCTGAAAACAAGAAGTTTAAGCAAGAGCTCAGGATTGTCCAAAAGATTTCAAGGCAAAACCAGGATTCTTGTGAAAACAGTGACAAGGGACTGGCAAAACGGAAGATGATGTATGAGGGAAAGCAGAACATACCATGAGCCTGGACCAGGAAGAGCCAATGTCCTTTGGTGACCTGACAAAGCTCCCTCCTGGGAGCTGGCTATATCAGGACTGCCCTCATCTGACCTCACTGCTGCTTCTTGCCAATAAAATTCTAAGTTCCTCCGACAACAGTAGTTTGTGTCACTGTAAATGTAATATAGAGCCTTTTTGAAAATACATTAATCCACAAAAATCGCCTGATTCCTGGCCATCAGATTGTTTTGCTGAAAGCATAAACTCAACTATCAAAACCATTGTGAAATCATAAATCACTGGCTCACTCTTTGGTGCCATCAGAAGTCAGTACCGAAATAGGTTTCTAACCACTGATTTATCTGAAATTTTCACCTGCTTGCCATTATTGCTGCAGGTTTCCATGAAGTGCAGGATGACTATGCTGGAGCATTTCCATGAGAGGAGGAAACACATTATCTCAATATTTGCAAACAATGGGTGCTTTCTTGTTTCAATTTTGTTCAGAATCTCCTGTCATCTTGCATCTATCTTGTTACAGAAGCCCTCTAAACTGACAGAAAATAGAAGTTCAGTTTTCATGTTGTTGTTCTAAGGATTGTCCTGGAAGTGCCATGGATGCACCTATTATGTGAGAAAAAGGCATCTGGAGTGAGGGTCACTGTGATACACACTGGCGCTCGACTGCTGTACTTTCAGTAATGTGCGTTTCAAAACTCAGTGAAATCCAAAGTTATGATTTCTGTGCTCTCATGGACCAGCAGGATTACAGGAGTGTGAGTGAATGAGATTGTAAACCTCTTGCTGTGATGATGAGCACTGCCCCATGTGAGAGAGCCTACAGCCCTGTTGTGCCTGTAGCAGGGCATCCAGCAGAGCTGTGCCGGCGGCTGTCATTCCACCGCCGCGGGAATGTCCCCAGCTAGCAACAGGGACAGCAACAGGGCTGATGACTCATGGTTATCTCATTTGCAGTGACAACCCTTTTTGCCTGGAACCATACTATAATATAAACCCAACAGTTGTAACCTACAGGCACCTTGGCTTTGAGGCTCAACATTTATCCCATTAGTCAAGAGGCATTCGTTTCCCTGAGGTATTAACAAATATTGGCACGATAAATCTCTTTGCATCAGTATGAGCAGTAAACTTCTGAACTTTGAAGGCTGGATTTTTCTAGCTTTTAAACAAACATTTGGGATCTGCCTGGAAATGTTATGAACACGCACAGATATTCACACATCCCCCATCAGAATCTGAATGGTAGGGGGTAGATATTTTTCCAAAAACTAGTTAGAGAAATGCATTGAAACTGGCAGCTGATAAATTAAAACCAGCTAACAAAATAAAAAACATCCTTTGTTGACTCTTCTCCGGGTCCATTTCCAGCAGATAATACACTGCTATGATCATAACAATAAAAAGATTATTTTCGTCCTATTTTCTTAGAATTTGGTGTCAAATATAACAGCCTGCATGAGAGATGTGTAACCTCAATTCCCTACTTGTTCATAAAGTTCATGAAGAACTTCCAGCCTGGGTTATGACCAAGGCAAGCTTCCTGCTCCCTGCCAGCTGCAGTACCCATATAATGACCTGGGGGTGGTCAACCTGAATGTGTTGGAGAATGATTCTCTCCAAGGTACAGTCAGATTTACCCACTGCAACTATTTCTGAAGTTTGTAGATGACTTTAAAAAATACTCCATTACCAACTTAATTAAAAATAGTAACAGCCAGATAAAGCTGTGATACATCCTAAATGACCAGTAAATATTTGTGAAGCTGAGCTTTCATTTTATTTTTTCATTCCTTATTACTCTTGGCTGCAGACAACTTGAAAACATAACCACACTATACCCTAGAGGTTTCAAACCTGAAAAGCAAAAGTAGTTTGCAAATGTAGAAAAGACATTTCAAATATCATAATTTTAGAAATAACTAATAAGGTAGAGAAACTAAGTCAAAGTATATATAAGTATTTGGGTTTCAGTACGAAAAGCAGTTAAATTGGACTGAAAAAAAGTATGTCTTCCTTGAGCAGTATCAAACCTCGTATAATTTAAGTTCAACGACCAAGCTCTGAAATCTTGTCAGGTCTAACTTTGCCTCAGTGCTCCTTAGAAGAGGCACAGCCAGCTTTGAATGGGGGAGCCAAGAGAGACTTCCCAGCAGTGCTACTCTTCCTGCCTGTTCCTGCCACCCACAGCAAGGTTCAGTGCGTGCGACAGTGACAAAGAGAGAGCCTGAGTTGTTTCAAACTTTCACAGGTTCCAAATGGAGGTACCATAACTCGTGTTACTGGTGGGTTAGCCCCAGTGCCATTAGGGGAAATGGTGATCTGAGAGTTTTCAGTCTCCAAAACCATCAGGTCAAATTCTGTCAGGCAAGAGCTGACAAAATCATGACCGTTATTCAGATACGATTAGAAGCATGAAGGCACACCAAAGTTAATGAAGAGAAGATCACATTCAATGGAATAACAATTAATTTTGTCATTATAGGAATTAGTATAAAAATATCAGAATCAGGACTTATAAGGGACTTCACCTCTAAGTTAACCTGTATTGGGTTAAATGATGTACATAATCTGATTTACTTTCAGCACCATATGTTACTAAATCGTAATCATTAGAAACCAGGAAATATGATCCCAGGCTAATTCGAGAGATCTGGATTCACACTATACTGTAACTTTATGGCCATGGTATCATGGTCATAAAAGAGAGCACTCAGATAGTCAGGTCACATATCTTCATTTGCGCCATGGTTTATAGAGGCACGTTTGCCCCTGTATTCCATCGATCTAACAGGATGTGTTTTTCTATTACACATGCACAGTCTCTACATTTAAAGAGTATTACATTAAAAATGAAATCAAGAGCTTGCCTGTGAGGAAATGTTAGGACCGAGATTGCCCCATGCATTTTTTATTTGCTCACTGATATGCCTTACGAGTCCCATTCAGGAACAGCTAGGAATGAGTGTCAGAACTAGTGCTGGAACTTGTAAATTCCTAGGATTCAACCCAAAGATATAACCTCAAAATAACATACCTGAGACTCACGAAGGACGCTTTGTTTTTCCTGTGCATTGAGTAAGCCCAGAGTCTGGTAAATGCAAGAATAAACAAGTACATGTACAAACACTCAGAACAAAGTGGGTGAATTCAGATTAAAAAGGTAAACCTTGTTCATGTTTTGAGTGCCTAATACTATGATACTGTTCTTTAATGTAAGCTTTTCCAGTATGTAATTTCCTAAAACTTTTAAAAATTAAAATTTCAGAATTATACCACATGGAGTCACATTGAGCGCTGCGTAAGTTAAAACGAGATTTTAAACGGCCAAAAACAACTATTTAAAAGGAAATGAGTCTGTTGTACTCATTACTGTAGGTAGCCATAACCAAGATGCCAGGCATATTAGTACAACCTTGTTCTCCTAATACAGCAAAAACCAGAAACAAGCCCCAAAACAAGAATAACACCCAGCAAAAAAAAGAGCCATAACTCATATCTGTTCTTTAACTTTGGAATTTGATCATAATTTGAACTTTAAAAGGGCTAGAAAGTTCTCCAAATGGTCATGGCGAACAAAAAGCAAAATGAAGGGTGCTAAGTCTTAGCCAGCCCAGTAGGGATTCACCCTGTAGTGTGAGGTCTCTGACCCTCTAATATCCTGCATGGCCCTGAGGCTCTGTACAGTGGAGAACAAGATGGTCAAACAGGCCACTCTGGAGATTTAGCAGAAAGTCTTCAGAAAGTGCTGAGGGTGCAAGTTCCTTTAGTTAGAGGCTTAATGCATGGGCAGATATGGATTGATTTTTTTAAGGAAATGGGAACAACCCTCTCTTCCCTGAGGTCCCTGTTCAAAATGCCAGGTCATGACAGCTTTCTGAAGTATACAGTGACACCATTTATTTTCTAAAAGATATACTTACGTATATGAGAGTGCAAAATATTACATAAGGTTTATTTGAGAAGAGATAGGATCTTTGTCCAGTTACCCATTACGTAGCACAAGGCTCTGACTTGCACTTTTCTTAGCAAAAACAGCAACAGCATGAGATAATAGTAAACGGAGCTCCACCTGTATAAAACATGTATTTAAAAGGTTATAAAAGTAGCAGGGTGTTTTCTGTTTTAGTGTTGCAAATCAAATCACCGAGGAGAGTTTCATATTTATTTTTCTCATTTTATAGATAGAAGCAGCAATAATTTTATATTTTAGGGAAATTATGTCTACCTTTACACACACACATAGAAATAATATAAACCCTTAGAAGTTCATTCTGCTATTCCTTTGTGCCTTGACTTCCATGAACTTAAAGAGCAGGAATCAGAGCCCAGGGGAGAAAGACAACAGAAACTGCAAGTACCTAAAGCAGCTAACCAAAAGTAGGTTACCATCATATTTTTAATTTATGCGTTTTATGAGATGAGCTGACAGTCATATGTGTCTCCTATTATCAACGGCTAGGCAGTTTCTCTTTTAAGTTGTCATGGTCAGTTCAGCTCCTCAGAGTCTGTTTTTATTTGTTTGGGCTGTGGAGCATCCTGTATTTTAGTTCAGAGAAATATGTGGTCCTTGGAGTTTCTCTGAAGCAGCATATATGAAGGAAATACCTTGTTTCTAACTACCCCGACTCAGAGAAATTCAACACAGCTGTGTTTCAGTTTTGTTAGCACATACAGCAGCATTTAACTAAAACTAAGAGCCCACTGAATACAAGCAAGGCCACACAAAGTGGTGTTTGATGCAGGGCAATAGTTGTGGGGCAGGCCCCCCACTCAATAATTGGAAGAGAAATTTTGGAAATATTTGCTTTGTCCCTTAGATTCTGACAAACAAAATTCATGAGGTACAACCTGAAATGGCCTTTTTTTCCATTACACTTTCTACACAGAAACACTGGTCAGTTAACACCTGGGAGAAACTGGTTTGACTGATCCAGGTGAACAGAAATCAGGTAAATCAATGCTCTATCAACCTGCAATGATCAATTTTACAGCCCAGTATTTCTAAGTTAAACCAGACCTTTTCAAGCCTCCTATATCACAGCTCATGTAAACTAGGCACAGCTGGTCTCTCCACCAATAAATCAAGCATTGAAGGAGTAACAAAATATATACAACTAAGGCACAGACAGGACAAAAGATTGTGATTGAAAGAGAAACTGTGCAGTGAACCTAAGAAGTCAATTTAGAGAGTCTTGACATATTTCATCAACATGTACTGAGGAAGTGCTCCCGTGGGGAAGGTGGTTTTGTCTTAAGTTTTTTATACTGATTCCACAGCAAATGCTTTGCATAAGGCATCTCTGAATGAAAGGGATATCTGGTACATTAAAAATCAGCAATGCCTCCAACTAACGATCGTGGTGACTGTAATATGAGGTCCTAGAGTGGAGACTTGTAGGGGTGTGGATATACAAGATGTTGGTTTGTGCAGCCAGTGCAGTTCCCAGACACACTGACAGGCTGGGTCTCCTGTGAAGGTGCCCCCACAACTTGTGGGGCTACCATAGAAACAGCCTAAAGCAATAAGGGACCCCTGTGTAATACAGTTTATCCTCCCTATGTAATAGTAACTACTTACATATTATTTTGTAGGGAATTTATCTGTACTCTACTGACCACAATCCCAGCTCTGATGGGATCTACTGTAGAGCTGTTGGATGCACTTTTTTCAGAGGTTGCTGTATGTCTACATGGTAAAGATGCTTAATGTCAAATCAAATTAAACAAAAAATTGCCTGTGTGAAACAAAGCATACATAGCTTTCTATGCCACTGGCCAGGAAATAAGAGAAAAGCACAGGTTAAAAGTACCTGAGACTGGCTCAAGAGAGTCTTCCAAGAAGCTAAGCAGGTACTGCCTTTAGTGAACCTACTTTATTTTGCACGCCTAACACGGTAATTCTTAACAAGATTCCACAGATTAGAGGACATGAAATGAAGCAGTCTACACTGAAGTACGTACAATGTTAGACATTAAGCTGACAGTCCTCAATACCCACTGCCTAAGATGCTGGTGGAAAACAGTGTCAGAATAGTAAGACATTCACAAGAAAGGGCCATGGATTAAGTCCTTTGAACCTTGTTAACTGTATTAAGGAAACACAGGTTGTCACCTGCTGACATCTTGTTCTGTAGAAGGCTGGAAACAAGAATGTCTGCTCTGTCAGAACAGATTTCCAAGTCACTGGGGACTTAAAGTTTAAATAGACAGAGAATGACAGGAGGCTCTAGCACAAACCAACTGGAACCACATTATCAGAGTGTGAAGTTAAGGGCAATAGCTTCTTCTAAGCTATTAAATAAAAAACCTCAAATCACAACCCAGAAGTAATCTTAAAGCACCTACTTGCCTTCAACATCTTCCATTTTTGATGTCAAAAATTTAACCTTACCTAAGTGTCCCACAGATCCCAAATTTGTGGCTGTTAGCATAGGGTCTTGCTCTACAAAATTAATCAAACTTTTTCTGCTGGATGTTTTCAGGCAAAGTTAATTTGCTCTGTGCACTCTTTGTGAATCTAATCCAATCTTTCAAAATACATCCTGAAATGGCATTGTACCTGTGTCAGCAATACACCTATCCTCTTCAAACTTCCTATGATTAACCATGAGAGAGAACTCCTGAAAATAGTTTTCCCTCCAGGAAATACTTGAAATAAGACTGAAAAGAAGTTTTTATTGATTATTGCCATAAGAAAGCTGCAGTGACTTCATAAAGATGACTCAGAACTTAACTTAAGCAGGGTGACTTAATGTCACTACACAATCTTGCATGAGTCGGAATTCAAAATGTCTCCCCTATGAGATCACACTAAAGATTTGTCCTCTGAACTCTTTTTGTTTGTACTTCCAGCTTCCTCCCTGAACTTTGAGGTTCGCATTCTTCTTGTCTACATCTTATTGTACTTCTCTCTGTAATTTCTCTGTCTGCTAAGGAGGCTTTTGCAACCAAGTGTTCAGGTGCTTCCCTGAAGACTGTATAATAGAGACATAAAAGCACACGGGCTCGCATGAGGCACAGTGAAGGGACCTGAACTAAGGACATGCAGCACTGCATGGGAGCAGTGAATGCCCTTCAGGAGGACACCCTGAGGGCAGGACAAGCTCAGTCCTTGTCAATGTCCTGTCCAACAGCCACCTTCTCAGCACAAACATTGAGTGAAATGTCCGGATTGACTTAAGATGTCTTAGAGGGCACATCAGGATTTGCTTCCTGAGGAAATTAGGGTCCCAGGCCCACATTATTTCTAGGCTTTGGTGCTGGGTGCTCCAGACTGGCTGCAAGTCACAGAGCAGAGTGGCCCAGAGCCACTGTTGATAGAGCCCACAGGAGTGGCCTTATTGCTCCAAGCTGTGCAATGAGCCTGTGTGCTTTGCTGCCATCCATGACGCAGTACCAATCAGCAAGCAGCTCACATATGGCTCAGCCTGCAATCTCCTTAGTCAGCATCTGAAGCCAGTCCCAGGTGTCAGAGCTTGCAACATTTGGGACAGGACTCTTGACCGAGTTTAAAGGCAAAGGCAACAGAGTAAATATTTTTCCCAAACAGAATGTGCCGCCTATTCAAAATTTTTTCCCCTTGCATACTGTAAAAATGCTGACTCCACAGCTAGTAGTGGAGGGTTTCATCAGCTGCACTGGGCTCCAATAAATAAACCCAGTGATTTTGTCACCAGCCAGTTCAGCTCAGAGCCTGGCTGAGGCAGCTGCTCAATGTCTCCAGAGTGTGAGTGGACATGCTCTGAAACACAGGATCTGGCAATGACAGTTTTCCCTTTCACACATCATATGCTTCACTGCTTTTGCATAAGGGTGATCTAAATCTTAGCAAAGGCTCATAGCTGGAAATATTGCACATGTATTAGAATTACAGTAATGCTCTCCATTTGCAGAAAGCAATTCATTAGCTACTGGCTCAAGAACTTTTGGCTAACAATAGGCATTTAAACCATCAGGTACCAAAAGTAGAGCTATGATGCCTTAGCAGGCATGGAGTATTTCTTATTTGCATAGTTGCTGCAGCAAAAGCACTTCAACTACTTCCTATCTAGATGCCAGAACAAAAGTTCACTACAAGTATTAGAAGAACATAGTTTACTTTTGTTGCACCAGTGCAAAATAAGCTTAGGATTTATCTTTTTGTAATAGAAATACAGTGTTGTTCATGGAAATAACTTATGCCTGTTTCTCTTAGTGTTGCATGAACATTAACCACATGCTCTCCATTATCATTATTATTCATCTCAAAAGGGAGTCATTGAAAAACACATTTACTGTTAGAGACCCCAGAGGTGGTCTGTGATACCAAGTGAGTTGCCCAATCACTAGCTGGGAGCAGAGCTCAGAATCAGTACATACAGACCAGGATCACAGTATTTGACAGGCAGGAAGAGACCAAGGGATGTTTTACCTGTCTGCTGGAAGTAGGAAGGGAGCTCCAGGTAAGCTTATCTGTGTACATTCCTCATTCCCTGCAATGCACAGTCATCCCTGAACACCCACTTACCTGACCTGGTTGAAAATCAGTTACCGGGGCTGCTACATCTTAGGTCAGTTTGATGTTTTCTTATTAAATCTCTATCTGCTGAAGATCATAAATGTGTCATTCACTCTGATCCTGCAGGTATTAGTTGGACCTCTAGGCCTGCAGATGAGCCCACAATAGTCTTTAGAGGACTTCAGTCACATTACTGTGTTGGTGCTCTGCATCACTAGTCTAATAACATTTTCTCTCAAGACAGAAACAAGCAAGCAGGAACATTTTCTCAGACAAGGAAAATAGCTGACATGGTCAAGACAGACGCTGGAACATAGTTGTTCAAAGCTAGAACAGTATAAAGTCACTGAGATGAAGAAAAAAACTAGATCCTGGTCCATATGCCAGGAGAAATTGCTTTGCTTAGACTCTTATTCAAGGCTCACACTTTCCAGCCTAGCATTCCAAAGTCCTACAACCCAACATGCATTATACAACTCAGTCCATTTTCCCTGGAAGTCTTGGTGTAACAACTTACTCAAGATGTTCTTCCAGTGTTTCCAGACATTCTACAAACTCATTATGTCACAACACATACAGCATATTTGCCAGTCCAGAGATACTATCATGAGTTATAATGACATTCATGTGTGGATTAAGATCTCATGAGCCAAGTCAATGCCACCTCTTGTTTACTGTGGGGGGATCTGCTAACCACAGCAAAGCTTGCCTCAGGCTTGTGATGAGCAAATTCATGGGCATGTAACTACCCGTGATAACAGTTTGCCTTTTCAAGAGTTCAAGCAGCATTTGGTCAATGCTCTCAGGCACATGGTGTGACACTTAGAGATGGTCTTGTGCAGGGCTGAGAGTTGGATTTGATGATCCTTGTGAGTTCCTTCCAGTTCAGGATAGTCTCTGATTCTATGATGTATATATATATACAGCTCTGTTGGAGCTGAGGTGTTAAGAAAACTGTCAATAACTTTAGATTTATTGTTTAGCAAATATAAGAGTATTTACAGATTATGCAATCAACATTATTACAAAGCATAGGAGAAGTGTTAAAATATTTGTAATATTAAACCAAATCCCTTTCATCATTGAAAAAGGTTGATTTTTTTGTAAATGCCAGTAGACTTAAAAAAATGTGGGGACCCTCACAACTATTTCACAGAGCCTTCAAATATTTTTTATCAGACTAACACTGATCAGTAGTACCTTTAATATTTTTTTTCCTGACAGATGCCAGTATTCCTTCACCTCTGCACGCTTTACTCCTCCCTTCCCTCAGAAGTGATAAAAACCTTCTGCACTTTGATAATAAAGTATTTAGTTCAAATGAAAAATCACCTCGTAATAAAGCAAGTGTAAGCCAGATCAGGAAAAAAAAATCAATTAATCAGGGAGGATTTTTATTAGCCAGTGATGTAACTAATTAAAACCATTGATTGATAAACATAACACAGCAACAAAGTTATCTTACTTTCTTAACCCAGCAAAGTGGTCTGCCTGCTGCACATGCAGATAGTATGGGATGACCTGCTTACAGATAAGTCTGCAACTGCTGACCAATCTATTTTTACTTAGTGGTAGTATTTCCCCAGCTCAGCAGTTCTGACAGATCACAGCTTTGAGTCTGAGACATTTGTGAACCATCTCTTTGTTAGTCACAAATAGCAAAGTGCACATCGATAAATCACACCCTTTGTCTCTTTCTTTTCCCTCCCCCACACAGTTGGTGCTTTTTCTTGTGAAACCAGCCCAGGCTGAACACTATTAACCTGGAAGAAATTCTAAAGAACAGATCCCATGTAATAGAAAATGACCTCAAATAATTAACATTTTTGAAGTGGGTTTTACCTGAATTTTGTCCAAGGTACATAAATCATCATTCAACTTTCCTCTTCCTGGCAGTGCACTTAGACATAGCCAGCCTTAAAATGATGACATCACCATCCCATGATCCTTCATTATAAGTAATTAAAGCAGTAATGTGACTTCTCTCATGTACTAGTCATCAAGCAGACTCTCTCATGTGAAATCTCAGGCACAGTGAACCTGAGGTGAAACAAAAGAGCACAGGACTCAATGTTTTTGGTGAACTGCTGGTACCTTTGTGTGAATTTATTGCTGCTGAAAGAGCAGTGCATGTTAACATGCAGGGAGACTAAATTCTGCTATTAATCCATAAGACAGGCACTGCAGAGGTAATAACAGGTTTCCTATTCACGTTCGGTATCAAGGCCATAGCAAGGAAGGAAGGAAGGACTTAGTTTAGTCTGTGCCTCTTCAGATTTTGGCCTTTCACATAAACACACTGGCAAAGCTATCAACATTATTGTCTGGATAATATGTTCAATGACAGGGACAGTACCCAACAGGAGCTATGTTAGACACTCAAACACCTTTCTGCAAAGACTAATGATGATGAAAACTTTCTTATGCTTTGGTCCAAAATCAGCAAGCTGAATCAGCTACCCAGCAGCAGTTTACCCATCTAACCATGTAGGCATTTAAGCTGTTATTGCATGAATTCCAGACTGTTATTTTAACTCATTACAAAGTTTTGAAATATGCACTGCTATTTTCTACATGGCAAACAAGAAAGCATTTGTCTTCTGCGGGCAGTTACAACACAATGTATCGCATTATATTTTAATTCACATCCCCCTTGGTGATCTCTTCTATGTCTTTTTCTTTAACAGATTCTGCAAAGTATAGTCCAGTTTAGGGGACTATTTGCAAAGCCTCATTCCAGACTTAGTTGCTTCCATGTAAAAAGCAGTCTCCATTACAACTGTTCTGTGTATCTCTCTTTTCTGTCCCATTCTGGACTGTCCTGGCACAATCAACACTATTTATGCTCCTGAGCTTAGTTAGGAGACTATCATGCAAAGAACAAAAACTTTTTACAAGTATATCAACCTGCATTGATCATGCAATAAACATGATAGATATGCAACAACAACAACAACAAAAGGCATTTAGGAAAGGAGAAGAGCACTTACAAAGAATTCTATAGTTTTGCCTGTGACAAGTTCTGGATTACAATTATGTATATTTATTAGATTGAGAGAACTGGCTATTCAGAACCTGATAATCTAGAATAACACCTTGATTTCTTTGTCTGGGGTGATTCCAGCTACCTGCACACCCACTCCTCTTCTGCTTTTGTCTTTCAAGCCAATTTTCTGCCTCCACCCATCCTGAATCCACACGATGGCACTACACCACACCTGTATCAAAAAACACCAAAAAAACCAGAGCTTAGAGTTGAGCATATAAAAGAGGAGAAGCCTTGCCAAAACAAGATGTCACTTGCATTACTAAGTATAAATCTTCTTTTTAACCTTATCTCCAGCTGGGCAATGCAAATAGAGGCAAATCTGGGAGCACAGGGAAGATCAGAAGGTGTGGTCATGGTTCTGCAGGTATGATCAACTTTGACACCATCTATAGAATGACAGAATATAGGAAACCCTGTTCCATTTCATCTGGTAACAATGAAAAGAGAGGGGGGGAAAAAAAGCAAAACCCATTTCATACAGTGAAAAATGATGAAGCGCATACTGACTTTCTCATCAGTCTTTTTAGATAGGTGATGCATGATTCCTTCCACACTCATTCTTCTATAGAGTACACAGTCGATCCCCAGTTCCAGAGAGAGATCAGACATGAGTGTCATTCCTAATATTGGTCTTACCCGTTCTTGAAAAAAAAAAAATTACAGGGTCTGGCTAGGCTTTCTGTTCCAATGCTTCATCTCCTCCATATTAAAGAGTGGATGTTTTTCCTTATACCAAACGTAAATTTTCCTTGCTGCAATTTAATCCATCTTGCTTTACCAACAGCATTCCCACCTATCTGCACTGTACAAAACATATTGTTTTCCTGTCTTTCAATCTACTTGCCAGTGATTAGGGGATATGTCATTATATTAACCTTATTTTACAGGTAAGCAAGCCCAAATAAAATTTATGACAGTATTTTAAAAATAGTGAGAGAAGCATTATAAGAAGAGCAAGCAAACAAACTCGCTTGTCAGCTGGCTTTCATATTTTTAAAAAAATAACCTTCACAAAAAACCCGACACGTAAACCTCCCCCAGCCCCTTCTAGAACAGTATCATGAGAATTACACTAACTGGAAAGATAATTAGTTATATCTAATATAGAATTCAGGATACAACAGTGGGATTTTTTAAGACCAGCCACCATTCAGTCTCATCATCCAGTATTCAGAAAAATATATTTCCATGTATAACTGCATTTCACCACTACCTGCAAGAAAAGGTTAGTTAAAAGGTATTTTATATTTCTGACTAAAAATATAAATGATTGGCCTTTTGCTTCATACAAAAATCATCATATTTTCTCTCCTGTCATTATCATCTCTCAATTAATCCTATACCAAGGGTTGCTTAATTAGTTAATTCTTCTATTTATTTAATCAGTTTACCAGGAAAAATTTTTCATTAAAAAATGAGTACTGCAGGCCTAAAGTGTGATCATCTCTTTAAGATTAATGTCTAATGTATATTCAGTTGTGTTATGAAATTTATAGATAATATTTCTAAAATATACATTTTCTAATTAGAATTCTAATCTCTTTTCTCTCTGTGTGAAGAACATTAATAAAAAAAGGGTTTATATTTCTTTGTTTGAATGAACACTCAGTTACAATTCTGGTTTATTTGTTCAGACTGCTGACATTTTCATGGTCTTTTATTAAAGACCTGATTAACCTGCAGAAAGAGCACGATGTTTGTACAGAGCTTATGTTCTCTAAGCCCACTTCACACCCACATATTGCCTTCTGTTAGGGGAGCACTGGTAATGTCAGCATCCCCTATCACATGACAGCACCTTCAGAGAACTGACCCCTCTGTCAACGCAATGGGATTTATAAAGCCAGGAACCAGAATATGAGCCACACCAGAGTGTTCACCTGAGCCTCTGGCCAACAATAGTGCTGCTCCTGCACCCTGGGAATGGAGAAAATACCTGGCCATGCTGCTCTGCTAACACCTTTATCCACAGTGCTGTCCAATGGCGTCCTCTTCCCACAAGAATCAACTTCCTCATAGTTGGTTTACTGCTTCTAGACAAAAGAAGAAATTTTATTGGCTTAAAATAACTGAGGCCCTCTGCATGTGATTCTCTCAGATATGCTAAGGATATTTTTCTTCACAAGCTGATCACTCTTTCCCTGGTTTAAGGGTCTTGGAAAGTTAAAGTACTGACTGCATGGACATGGGGAAAATGAATACAACTAAGAAATTTTACCTATTTGAATTTTAAAGTAAGCCATCTGAAGGACTTGCATGAAATAATTAAAAATCCCAGTGATATCTAAGGTATTTAATGAAACCAAATTCTTTATGGCCTCAGTATGTTTCCCTGTTACATGTTGCTTGGGTTATGACATTCATAAACAACCATCAAAAATATCATTTTTTTGTATCAAACAGTTAGAGATTCTAAATTTGAAGTGTGGTCCTTACTTGGTCATGAGGACCACACTAGAGATGCAAAATAGGAAACAAGTTATCAAATGCAAGATATGACCCTAGCAAAGTCATTAACAACTAATTTAAGAGATGACGTTGTAACACTAAGGGAAATAAAAATAATTGTGAGAGGATGTGACAGGTAGAAAGGATCCAGAGTTATGTAGCTACCGAGTCCAAAATAATTGCATACCTGAATT
This sequence comes from Hylia prasina, assembly GCA_013397195.1. Classification (NCBI taxonomy): domain Eukaryota; kingdom Metazoa; phylum Chordata; class Aves; order Passeriformes; family Sylviidae; genus Hylia; species Hylia prasina. The sequence goes on from VYXD01000359.1 coordinate 484,018, forward strand.
GATTAAGCTTTTGTTGAACAACAGCCTTTCAATTTATTGATCAGTTTTGCACAGGCTGAACCACTACAAATATCTCACAATTTAAAAAGTTCTCATGGTCAGGAGTTTCATTTTTCTGGACTAGCTGCATACTGTCTGCTTTTCCTATGTGTATGATGCTTATGTTATTTTCCAACTTCCCATATTTTCTGAAAAAGAATAAAGCATACTACATTCTCAACACCAAAGAAAAATTTGCAGATGTAAAAAATACATACCCAGGTTTATGTGTCTCTGTGCATCTTCTCTCAGTGCTTGCCTCCATGTGCACACACAAGATTTAATATTCAGTAACTCAGCCAGGTACACAATGAAGCCATGGACTTGCATACCTTGTGCAAGGCTTTCCTGTGTTAGGAATCTCTGCTGAATGCAATAAAATCTCTCTTACACAATGGGCATATAAACAAGAAATTCTGCTTGTATATCCATGCCTACCCTTTCAGGAGCACTGCAAATCCGTGCTCCACTAAACTGGCTCTTGAACTCAGATAAATTGACATTATACCTCTCCTCTTGCCAGAGCTATAGGTTCCACTAAAGGGCCTGCCAAATCTGTGCGGCAAAGACTCCACATGACACAAATATATGACTTGGAGGGTAATATTTTCATGCATTTTCTCTCTCTCCATTTCCTCTTTCAACTCCTTGCCTTGTATTTCCTCTGTGTCTGTGAGTGCTTCAGCTCAGCCTGCTTCCTGCACGTTAGCAGTCCCAGGAGCCTGGAGACAGCACTTTCCAACCAGCAAGGTACATATTGACAATCTGAACCTCCAGAGTGTTCCCAGTGAGAAGATCATACACATAGAAAATATCAGGGTATAAGGAGAAGGTTTGTCTTTCAGGATCAGCAGGATAGCAACCTGTAATACCATGCAATTGTTTACAGACTAGTAAATTGGGTTGGGGTTGCTTGGAGCTGAATTTTTACAGGTGTTATTCTTGGAGCTGAATTTTTACAGGTGTTGTAAGAGTTTTCAGCTCAGAGTGAATACATACACCTAACTACATCTCAAAAGCTGGTGCCTAGATCTTCAGGAGTACACAGAACAAAAGAAAAGTTAATGAAAATTACATACCATATTTTTAAAGCTTTAACCTAGAAAATGCTAAATATAAGATAAATCAGATATTAAACCAGAGCTAAATTCACTCTTAGCCAAAAGGGTGTTTGCCTGTGTTCAGTTTTGAGTAACATCTATATCAGATTGGCACTCATAGCCCAAACAATGACCTTTTTAAAATTCATTTTCACCATTTGGTTTTATATAAGCAGAAGAAAACTTCGGCCCAGATGCTGCCTTTAAAGGAGTACATTTGTACTACAGAAGGGAGAAAGATGGGAGGAAGCACCTCACAAGGTCATAGTAGTTATTCCAAAGAAAACAGAGCAACTATGTTATTCAAAAGGTATAAAAGTCTCTCTAGGATATCAAAAGCAAGTTCTGTTCACCGAGAATTAACCTCAGAGAAACAGCTGGATGAAAACTAGGACATCATGGTATGTTGCATAAATGTGGCATTTAGGATAAAAATGTAGTTTATAATAGTGTTATTTACTGAAAATATTTCTATTTTTATTGCAGAAAGAACATGTGTTCCTAGTCCTGGAAAGTGTAGAAATAGAAGAGTAGCTATCACTGATGTCTAGAAAAGGGCAGAATATTTTGTGGCATGTTGAAAATGCTTTACTTGCCCAGCTGGTTTTAAATGATACCAGCTACAAAGTCCTCTGGACTTTAATCATTCCAGCAAAGGAGAGAGGGTTGGAAGAGCTTAATACCTAACTCTTAATCTGGTTGCTCTCTGTTCTAAGGAAGCAGGAAAATGTCTGTTTCAATCTAATAACTTTTTCATTTTGGAATTCTGCCTCTCAGAGACCAGCACAACAGCGTTGTTTTGTCAGTCACACAATGAGACTTTATGAAATGCAAAAGCAGATCTTGGAGGGTGAATACTAAAGCCACCATCTTCTCTGTTCAGCCAGAGCTGCAGTCAAATACAAGGGTTCTGCTGACAATGCTGGCTCTAAGTGACAGCAAGCAAAATAACAGAAGAAATATCTGTAGGCTTGTCATGTACTAATATCCCTTTGATAATACAGACCGTTAATCCTAACCCAGGTAAAGAGAAGAAAAGAAATTGGGTTCTTATCTTAAAGAGTCCACATTGGCCAGATGAACACTTCAAGGTCACTTGGTATCGCTATAAACAAAACAAATGTATCGGCTCTATTATGTTGCTGGAATCCCATCTGACTGACAACGTTTTCACCAAACATAACCAATTTATTTTTGTTTAAAGCTTTAATTAAGTATTACAGATTGGACTGAAGTAATTAATAACTTTAAAATACACTGACCCACAGAGAGCAAATACCTCAGTCAGGTGAAGCCTGGGGAAAGGAAATGCATGAACTAAAATAAAACAATTCTGTCCCCTCAGTCTCTCCTAGTAAATCAAAGAAAGGAATTTTTATATTAATTGGCACTGAGTCTATGTCTAGTCTGACTGCTGACACAGTTAGTCATAATAATAAAAAACATGTCTGTGGGATGTGAAAATGCAGTTTGAATGTTAATAATGTCTTCATTTTCTGTTCTGATTGATTAGTTTGAATAAAATTCAAGCAGCAATGCCCCTGCCCCGATTTCTTATCTTGGGAAAATCACAAAAATCAACATTTCTTAGTAATGCATATAAGTGACTGCCTGTATAGGGAGTTCCATTTCTCAAAAAACCGTAATGATGATTAGGTGGGAAATCACTGCAGAACAAGTTTCAAATTCTGAATATTTTTCCATCCCTCACTGCTTACATTTATCACAGGTAGAATTTGCTTAGCAAACTCAGTATGGAAAACACTACTTCAAACAATATGGATGGTAAAATTAAAATTACTTGCCCTATGTCCTACAAAATTTAAGTACACAGACCACATTTTACAAGAAAATTGTCACTCTTTTCCCAAATACGAACCTCAAAACCTCAAGAGAATAAGCCTAAAGTTAAATGTCTCCAAAATCTGACCCAGCTTGCTGATACATACAAATGGCAATGTTGGTGAACAAAGCCTGTGTATTAGGTTTGCATTTCATTGTAACACTTTGGCATCACATCTTTTAAATATGTTTAGCGTGCGTACATGTCCATTTTCCAAACTGCTGAGAAAATATTATGTTATTAAAAGCATTATTTTTAATCTTCTGACATTGGAATACCAAATTTCAATGTTTTTGTCATGTTAATTGTGAATGACTGCTCCTCATGAAGTTCAGGGAATTAAACTTATGCTTATACATGTGTTAAAGTTCTCATTGGTCATTTTATTTCTTATTAATACAGAATAAAAGAGCTTAACATCCTCCATAACTCCTTAATAATTCCAGTTACATTACCTAAGTCATTGTTCCCAGATAACAAATATCTTCAGACACTGAAGCTCAAGAGGCAAAATAAGTCATTGGCTACTTGGTGTTTATTCTCCTCTATATGAAGCAGTTCTTCGAAATATAACTGCATCTGAGAGAGATGTACCCAGTAGGTTTGGAAAGAGGAACTGAACATGTAAACTTTGGAAACTTCATTTCCTTGTCAAAAGGGAAGTAGATGCCCCAAAATGACAACATTCATACCTTAAAACTATGAAAATCAAACACTTTGCTCTTTCTTGGGATTAACTATTACTGCATATACAAACCTAATAGATGAAAAATTGGGAAGAAAAAAATCTTTAGAAGCGGAAACGTGAAAGGATGGCATGCAGCAATATACAGACAAAGCCCTATTTCCCATATAGGAAAAGAGGAATAAAGAGAGAAGCAATCCTTGTGAAAGATACAAAAGTTCACATTTATTTACATTTTCCTTTGCTGAAGTCAGTCCTGGAAATCAGATTCACTTATTTTGCCCACCTCGTCTCTTGGGGCTGCGCATCAACAGTACACTGTGAATGCTGTGAATGTTGAATTATGACCTACTGCAGAAACAGTACATTTGGCATCACAGCTTCATAAACTGTAAATTGATATCCATGAAGTAGAGCTTTTCCAAATGTGTCCAGAGGAGATTTTGAATTAAGCAAAAATGATATCAGAAATGATCCCTGATTTCCCTTGGAATACACCCTATTTTCTGAGTGGTTCATGTTAGTAAGCACTTAAAGATGCACCAGAGAATAGTCTTTTCACTTATTTGGATGAAGAACAGGGCTTCATTCACACAGCAGTTACTTTTCAGTAAAACAGACTGTTTTGGGAGCAAGCTTACAGTCCTCACAGCAGCTCCTGCACAATTCCTTTACTTCAGCAACTGAGTAATGATTTAGTTCCAATGTCCTCCCTGAGATAAATGGATGACTGGCCTCTCTGCCAGTTCTTCAAATCAACATCACATAACATTACTCTCAGAAGGACAGAAAAGAAACAAATCACTGTAGTCACAGAGGGCAGAGATGTGACAAATGACAAATCCCCTTCAGACAGAGTGGAGAATGTTGAAAGTCACATTTAGATTTACACCTCCCACTGCAGGAGAGAAAAGTGCAGGAAACAATCAAAGTGCACAGTAGCAATATCTTGGTTCATTGTCATCGAAAAGACCATCAAAATGCATGGAAATGGATTTTCAAGCAGACGTACCACAACATTGCTGCAGTTGTGTGGCTTTCCCACTGGCCAAGAACCTTTCCTTGGAGCTGAATGCTTCATCTTTAGGGAAAAAATATACAGCCATCTTTAACTTGTGCCATTAACAAGGACCAGTGAGGCAAACATAAGCACCAAAATTCAGGCAGCTAGCTGAAAAAATTATTTTGAGGCAAGGGAAGTTAGATATTTCCCATGCTATCAGGGACACCATGAGCAAAATCATTCATACAACTTTACTAGAAGCAGAAATACTAAAATATTTTAAAATTCTCTTAAATTATATAATTCAGATCCCCAGAAGAAAGTGATATGAAGGGTTCCAAACATGTTGCAAAAAATATCTTGCCTATTTCAACCATACCAGCTCTTTCAGCTCTTGCTAGGTCCATGATTTTAAAAACACAATAAAACAAATATGACCATAAACACTTCAGCATATTAAAGTTTGGATAGACTTTTAAGTATCCAGCAAAGACAGAAGGGCAATAAGAACAGTCTGATTCTTTCTGACTGTCATGCAGGATTAATGTGTTTGACTCACAGGTATCACAGTATTGGAAAGACAGAGCTGAAATTGTAGCTGGCCATTCTGTAATACCATCATCTCACCTTAAAGGTCTAATGATGAATTGTTCTGAACAATAAATTAAAAATACAAAAACTTAAAACCAAACAGAAACAACAAACCACCCCAACAAATAAACAAAACTAACCAAAAAGGTCCAGCGTTTTGAGTTAAGGCTTGCATAATAAAAGTGCTCTGGACACAGCACAACTTTTGAGTGACATTTGGGACATCAGGCTGGAAAGACTGGACTCTAGTGCTCCCTGAGGTCATGGTGCAGTAAATGACCTGCAAGGACTGAGAAATATACCAAGGTGTGTTCCTGGGTCTGATCTCAGGCATGCTACGTCACCACAGCCTTTTTTTTCTTTTGTATACTGAAGGCTGCTTGCAAAAAGATTTTTTTTTCCTGGGTCAAGATCAATGTGTGAAAGCATGCAATCTTTACAAAATTATAATTATCTAAAAACGAGATATTAAAACTGTTCTGAACATTTAAATCAGAGTAGCTGAAATTGCTTATGTTGCAATGAAGTGTCAATTTTCATTAAGTTTTTAATTAAAATGACATTCAGTTCCACTTTTTCCCACTACTGTGATATTCATAGTTATGAAACATAGAAATAGGTAAAAAGCAAAAACATTTAGCAGGTACAGTCTCATAAAAGGTAACATACTTAGTTTTTCCACTTATAATTCATCTAGTTAAGAGTCAGAAGCTTCTGCTGGGATATGCTTCTCTAGGAATCAAAACAAGATGCATACTCCTGAGATCACTGTTTCCCATACTTATACTGTTTGGGTTTTGACTTAATTCTAATATTTTTCCTTAGATTTTCTAGTTATGCATTTTAAACTTAAATGTTGACATTACCAGAACATCCAGGATGTCCTTCAATGAAAATTAATTCTTGATATTATAAGCAGAGGTTGATTTCTCATGTGATTCTGACGGTGGACTTGAGGAGTAAGGAAGCAAGGGCAGGGAAAAACAATTGCCCACCCAACAACATACATGCACGCCAAGTTACAGGGGTGGGGCAGCAGCTATAAGGACTCTAAGAGTTTTCTGAAGCAAATTTCTAGCAACTACTTCAGGGACCAGCGATTATTTTAACAACTAGTTTGAGTGACCCAAACCAGCCAGCCTCCAGCACTACATTAATCCTCAGTACACATATTAAAAGACAAGAAAAACTCAAGACAACTGTCAGATGCTCCCCAGAAATAAGAAACCAGGAGTTTAGCAGAGGATGAATTTTACCTTCCAGACACAGGTGTGAGGACAAATGATCACTTGAAGTTCTCCAAAGGGTTACCCAAGAGTTTCTTAGAAGCCAGCCTTCCCAGCAAACCTAGAAATCTGACAGAAGTATTTGTCTTTTACATCTGGAATTACTATTTCAGCCCCACTCAGTGCTTGGAAAGCCTGAAGACTAGAACATTGTCACTACTGCATTTTAGAAAGCTGAATGAAGAGCCAGATATGCAATGAATTATTTTTTCAGGCATAAGGAGTAGGTACTTAAAACTCTTACACCTCACCACATCCTTTCTCTAATGTAACCAATAACTTACTCATGCCTTCACCACTCAGCAGTGTAATGCAGTTATCCAGGACACATGCCAATATAATCCTTGTACCATACACTTAAGCACTATGATTCACAAAATACCTTAAATCTTTTACATTGAAGTACTTACAACATGTGAAATACTTTTTTTTTTTTTTTTTTTGTCTCAAGACTGTTCTGTGGAGCTGACNCAGATTTAAATCCTGTACAATTAAAAAAAAGAAAACCTATTATTCTCTTAATACACCTTGTGGAAATGAAGCCTTTCTGAACATGTCAATTTTGTAGTGGTGGAAAGCTGCAATTCACACAAATAGGCCACATCAGTTCCATGCCTTTTTTCTGAAGCAGTTATTGCTAAGAATTGGTTTGCAAAGTATTTGAACACAGTAAATTACTCAAGCAGGCTCTTGTCAACATGCATTAACACCATTTACAGCTCTGTTTATAAGAGGCATTTCCCCACTCTCCCTCCAAAGCATTTGTATTGAAGTTCATTGTTCTACAAGTTGTATTGATGTTGCTGTGCAAAGTTCAGGCTTAGCAAAGCTGCTTATCTGCATACTGCAATACTCTAAGTAGCTGCCTATTGATTTTTCCTTCTCCTTTAAAACCATCATGCCTTCTTCCAGTATTTTCCTTAAATACCCAGTGTAAAGGACTGGAAGGTAGCACATGGATATTTCAAAGAAGCTCACAAAGTCTTTAGACTAGTTAACTCTCCATCAAGAAAAATACATTTCCTTGTGTTTCATGAAATGTATAAAAGAAATTAAATATCTTAAATTAAATTCCCGTTATTCATTAAAGAAATAAAAATTCAGAAGGGCACTTTGAATTAATATATCATGTTATAATCAATATCACATTAAAATAGTTGATCTTTTTTTCACATGTAAGGAACTTCTAGAACTATAGTAGCCTTAGTACAATTTCTGGGCATAAGCATTTTAAAAGGCGCATATTAGAGCCATTCAATTATGAAGACAGACAGCAGTATTTTTAGCAAGACCTTTCTAGGAAGTCATTTAAGATATATTACACATAGGTGCCCAGAGTCCTGTCATATATCTTGAGCATGGACAATATGTCTGCAGGAATGCTGCAGTTTCATGACAATTTCTCAGATTCTATTCATGGGTTTAATAATCCCCTCATTTTTAAATGATATCAGCTATTTTGGCCTTCAGAGTCCTGTCATTTTCTTAAGTTAATTTTAAAAAATGGCAGTATAGATCTTAACAGAGAAAAGTCTTTAGAATGATTCTTTCTTTAATGCTCCTCTCAATCACGATCAAAAAGCCATGAGCGTTCGGACAGAGGAACTCCAGCCCTTATGGCTCCTGCTAATTCTGTAGGCAGGCAGTTTCCCAACACCTAACATTTACCTGCTGTCTTCTTAGGCTTGCAGACAGCTGCTCATGGTTTGACAGCTTATGGTGCATTTATTACCTTCTCATGAACCTTTTTACAGTATAAGATCAGTGCTGTGTTTGGTTAACTTTCTCAAAGATTTTACTTTAGCTGCCAAAACACTAACCTTGAGCACCACTAGATGACTTGTTCTGTCCAAAAAAGAAGACTGGTGGTGAATATTACTAGCATTTTGCTCCATTATCAGCAGGCAAAATTCATGTTCTTCTTCTGGTGACAGCATGACTCAGTTGTGATTGGTTTTTTGGCCAGTTGCTCATGCATGCTTTTGAAAAAGAAGTGTACAAATTGTTTGTAATGAAATCCAAACCTGCTGACAGGTTAATTAGAAAACCTCCATTTGGGCCCTTTAAAATTTTCTCCATGATCCTAGACTGAGTGACTGTGAGCAGATTTATGATTTCAGGTTGAAATTATGCTGAACGCAGAGGTTTTGTATCATTTAATGTGAAACCAAGAAAATCTGTTGAAATTTGGGATGAATTTTATTATGTACTCTTCCAGAGGTTCAAATATGAAAGTCAAAGAAAAGCCAGCAAGAGTAGAAAGAGACAAGAGATCATATAAATCTCTGGAGATAAAGTGGTGGTCTTCTAAACAAGTAGAAAGATTCACAAAACTGTAATATTTAAGAGTTGCCAACATTGCATAGTTCACAATTTTTACAGCATTTACTCTTGATTTTGCTTAGAGGGTGTTTTTGCTCATGATCTGTTAATCTGCTTCACATAACCAAAATACTCACTGCATTCTTCTTGTTATTGATGTGATGCCTGGAGTCCTTTTGCTTAAGTGCAGCATGCTTACAGGCTAGGCAAGCACACAGAAGGATATTACTATTTCACATGGCTACAGACCATTAAAGCTGTACTTTTCTGCAGAAAGATGATGGCCCCTTCACCACTGATATATAACCAGCTATGGAATTAAAAAGCCTGACACAGGAGATGAGATTTTTGAAGGCAGAAGGAAAATGTAGTGATCACACAGTGCAAACACTAAAGAGAAAGGATATGGGGCATAAAATACAGGAGGAGTCAGAAGACAGCCGTAAAGAATATGGGGGTCAAGAAAATTCTAGGAGTGGAAAAAAGAGTCTACCTGGGTGGTGAGAACACTCGAAAATGGTGTCTGTAAAGAGATAAGTACTGCTAGAAAAGGCACACTAGAGAGCTCCCATAGTGATCTCAGCTTCACCTCAGAGGAATCTGGCAAAAAGTTGCACAGTATGCACATTGTGTCATTTAGTTCATCTTGCAAGGCGTTACTGTGACCAAGGTCTTAATCTGCTACCTAATGAGATGCCAACCCTCACGAATGAGCAGTGATTTCAAATATTTTCTGATTCTCGCTAATATTCACTGCACTGATTCTAAAAATTTTTCTTAGCTATCATCTAGTCTTCTGCTGGGATAGCTAAAGTAATATTCTTTTCTGAAGTGGGAGCAGTTTATTATTCCTTTCCAGCCAAGCAGCAAGTAATGAACCCAATAAAGAAATTTTTGGACAAGTTTTTTTTCTCTATAAGCTCATTTAGTGGTTTAGTGTAAAAAAAATGAATCTGTAAATATGTTTAACAAAGATCATTTTGATTTGTTCACAAAATGTCCCAACATTGTTCTGTATCACGTAAGCAAATATAAATCAAATTTTCTTTGCTAATTCTCTCTCTTACTGGCTAGGGCCAATAATATATTTCCCACCATTGCTTCATTAACCAGATCATGTCCAGTTTGATGAAGAGATCTCAGATGACTACTACTGGGAAAAGAACATTAATAATAAAGTAATAACAATATAATACTTGACCAAAGGGTAGCATTCAGGCTATTTTAAAATGTGGATTTGTTAGACTTGTGATGGATTAGCTTGTTGCCTGTGAACTGCTTGATCTCCCAGGTTCAGACATGTTTCTTTAATTAAAAAGTGCATATGAAAGTCAAACTTTCCGCATTTGACAAGAGGGGATGATTTTTTGTTAGCTATTAATGTTGAGAGAAACCATATGGAGATCAGACTTCTGATTGAGAAGCATTTCATTTTCACTTCCTAGACAAACCACAGTTCAGTCTAGAAGTGATGCAAGTGGTGCTAGTTTTTAAGTTGAACATTTACAGGAAGAAGAAAAGGAAAAACTAAAACTGACAAAAATTTTAAACACAACCCTGAAAGAACCTGCCAAATGTGATATGTTCATAAAAATCAACACTTCATTCAAAAATAATAGATAAAATTTCTGGCTAAACATAGTATTTTCTACTGTATTTCCCCATAACTACCAACTCACATGACGCTACTTCAGACTTGAAAGCACTTATCAGAGATTTCTTTTACAAGGAGGAATCTTTGATTTTACATGTAATCAGCTAGGGCAGCCTAAATAATCCCCTCAGTGACAGGAACCAGAACGTGGGTCCATGACAAGCAATATCTCCTGTAGAAATCACAGAAAATAAAGAGTGTAATGGAGGAGGGCAGCAGCATCCATGCCAAGCCCTTTGTATCGCCTGGAGAGCCAAAAGGTGAATTGCTCAATAAGAACAGCAGTTACTCTGTGCACTAGCGACAGAGAACAAACTCTGATTTTGGATGTGGGTCTGTTGCAACATGAGAATTACACAAACTCTTGGTGGGGGAAGGGGGAAGAAGAATTTTATTAACTCAAACTATACTGATGGAGAAAGCAAATCTGATTTGATTGTGACACAAACACCCACTTTTAGCTGTAGACACAAGATAAAAAATAATTAGAAATGGGTATTATTACAAAAATAGATCTTCTGTGCAATGTATTATAGTTCATGATTCTGTACTACTGAACACAGTGTGCTGTTTTTTCTCCCATCTCTACCTTTTGATTAGTAAAATTCCAAAAAGTCTAAGTGAGTCATTATCTCAATGACATTCTCAACTTCTAATTACTCTGATCATTTCTGAAATTAAGATACAGTTCCTACACTGTTTTGACTCATTTTTTTTTTCAAACTACCACATGATGACTCCTCTTATGATTATCTAACACAAGAAAGTATTGGGTTGTTCCTCATTTTTATTTGCTGAATGCTGCTTAGAGTTCTAGGCTCACAATCCTAATTCTAGCATTGTGGAAACAAGCCTAGTTTCTGTAATAATCTTTTTCCCTTTGTGCTGATTTTATCCAATATTGTTAAATTAGAACAGCCCACAGAACTTCAAAGCTTTTCAGATGAAGCACATTCATTTTAACTGAACTTTTATTTTACAGTTTTGCTACTAGCAAAGAACCATTTTATTTCTGTGGTATCATTCCATAGAAATAATCTATGTTCTTAGTAAATATTCATTTATAAGAAAATAAACCAGCAAAATACAATTGAAAAGGTTGAATATTTTTCAGGACTATGAAAAACAAAGCAGGACAAACGAAAATGTAATACAGAAGATCTCTGGCTTCATAAAGCAGGGGTACAAAAAGATGCCCAGATCACTTCTCTGTATACATTGTAATAAATATCCAGTCCCTTTTTGATTGTTTTCACTCTCCCTTCCACCAAAAATAATTGATTTTATTTCCTTATATATGAGAATCATTGAATTCTTATGGCTCATAACAGCAGCATGATCAATACAATAACATAAGTGTTACAAGTGTAGATATTTTGCACTCATTTAACTGATTTTTGACTCAGTTAAACCATTCTTTATATTTTTCCAAGTTTTACTTAGCATAGCCCTTGCCCCCATTCAAAGTGAGCACTGGAGAAATAGTAAGACAGGAAATTTTGAAACTGCTACTTCCTCTGGTTTCTCAGAGATGTGCCCACCCAGCTAAGAAGTGTAATTAAACACCTGTTTCTCCCTCTCATGCACAGAGATATAAATGTATACAAGGGCATATTTAATTGAGAATACTTCTGTTCTATTATCTCACCTATTTGATATGAAGTTTTTCAGCACAGAGATCATGACTTCCTGAGTCTGTATACAGCTGTTGCCCTGATTTCCTCATATCTGCATTATATAATAGCATTCTGTAAATGTTCTATGATTGTTGAAACTATCACTGGAAAGAGTGTCTTATTTTTTCAGCCAGCATGTCACCAAATCACAACTACGGATTTATCTATTAGCACCTACAGATTTCATCGTTCTACAGAAACAAAGTAAAATAGTGCAGTCTATGCCATTTCAAGAAAGGTATTAAAGAAGCATATCCTAAAATTGTTAGCACCCCAAGGAACCACCTGGTCCCAGGTACATCCCTTCTACATGAAGCATTGTGCACATTCAGGAGTCCCTAGGGATACACCAGGATGACAGGTTTTGGTGGAGAGACTGTATGGATGTTTTAACTCTAACATCACAACACAAGATCCAAGTTGCCAGTTCTGCTCCATGGCAGCACCGTTAGTTATGCAGCTTTAGGTCCAACCAGCTATTTCAAACTCTCCCTTGGCTGCCACTTGAAAAGCACAAGGGAGGACACAGTGAGGCGGAGGATACTCTAAATAAATCTTGGCTGGTGTGGTGGCTGAGGAAAGAGTTACACCACTTTATCACATACCCTTTGTACAATGTTAAATCTAAATTAATTAAATAAATCAGTTGATGAAATCACCCTATAAATGTGACAGCACATCATAATTCACTGCAGCTGCGAGATCAGGGAGCAGATGGAAGACGTTGGATTTTTCTTTGAGCTGAAGTGCCATTTTGCTGGTCCCATTCTATTTCTTTTAAGATTACTACAAGTGCATGTGTACAAAGGGCCTGATTCTGCAGCTGCTTCTTGCACAGTACTTCACTGTCAGGAAACTTTCCACAGAAACAAAGCAGCTGCAGAACTATACCTTTCATATTTTGTTCAGTCATAGGAGGAGAATTCTGGCCTGTGTTACACGGGTGAAAATGAGGACAAAAGTTTGCTTTAAGTTTAATTGTAGTCCATTAAGTAGTGAAATGATCCTCCCTGTTGTCCTCTCATTATGCACTGTACATTAAACAGAGTTCTTTTAATAAGGGTAATTATTTCCTCTGAAGTTCAAGCTTCAGTGCTAGCAAGCAATCTGGATTTTTCTCATGACAAGCAGCACCTCCAACAGAAACAATATGCTTTTGGCTGGCTAGAACTTTATATTCTTAATTCACCTTTACACCATGCAAAGGGATCAATACCATACTCTTAAAGTTTATTCTGAAAGTTTTAGGGCCCTGCAGACCATTATGCCACTTGGGTTACTGTTGTCTTCCTACTCAATTATTTGTTAAGCATATTTGAAAGCTTAAACTTACAAAACCAATCCTTAAACACTTAAAGATCAAGAATGACTTTTAATGAACACTATCATTACAACTCCAGAAGTACAAACCATAGATCCAGAACATTGTCTTTAGTACCAATTTTTAGATCTCATACTTACTAGGTAATTACAGGCTGTTTATATTAGAAGCTAAATAGCTATTTTGTTTGCCTTAGTCGTGGTAATCAACAAACAGCCTATTTGACAAGACCATAGCACACTGAAGAGAAAATGAAACTGCGTAAATAGAGCACTTTCATGGCCTAGATAAAATGTCTTGATGGTTGCTTCCATAAGAGAATTATACACCTTATGAGTTCCAGAAAAAAACAATGAAAATTTTCCTTTCCAGAATTGTTCTTTTCTTTTAATACAGGGTTGAGAATAATGCTAGTTCTTATTTGCAGCAATAACCTGAAAACAAGAAGGGGTTGGGATTGAAATAGTTAATATTAATGGACCTGTCAAAATGATGCCCTTTCATTTTTGATAATTGTTACAAAAGTTTTGAAATCAAACCTGTGGTAGAGGTACAACAGAGAAAGAATGGAAATGCTGTAATCAGAGAGTGAACAGAAGCAATTGTTTAACAGCTCATTTCAGCCACAAACTGCAAACAAGGAGCACAACAGTGGAATACAGAGGTGACTAATGTAATGAAGAGGAAAAATTAGGGGCTTTGTTGCTGTTGAGTTGATATTGGGTGGTTTTTTGGGGGGTGGGAGGGTTGTTTGTTTGTAGGTCCTTTGGATGTGCTGGTTTTCTTAGGTTTTTTGTTGTTGTTTCCTTGCTTGCTTGCTTGTTTGTTGAAGTTTTTGCTTGCCTTTGTGTAAGTTTGCTGCCTGTCAGCTGACCTATTTATGTGCCCAACTGTTCCATATTAGGGTCAGAAGTATAGATAATAAACACAAAAACCCCAAAATGAACGATAAACAATACTACGTAGAATCAATAAAGTCATCATTCAAGAGAAAAAGTCTGCCAAAATGGATCTGCTTCCATTGGAGAATAATCCAAGCAGCCTAATTGAGGTTTGAGTTCAAGACTAGTCCTCAAAAAGCACCAGTGAAAGAACAGGGAGATTTGGATTTGATTTGATTATATTATCTGAAGTGATTAATGCTAACACAACTGTCATGCAGCATGTGAGAGCAAGTTTTGCACAGAAAAAGCAAGCCTTTCCCACGTAGATGAATCACTGAAAAGAAGAAAAGTTGATGGCCAGCTGTGACTGGAATCAGGGGAGAGGCTGCTCATTATTAATTTTCTGTCTCTATATTATATCTCTATTTCTACAACATAGTAATTCACCCACTGATGATAGGAGATTTCAGAAATTAATAAACTACCTCAAGAACTGAGGGATAAATTCCCTTCATCACATTTCAGTGATGTTTTTATCAAAGGGGATATATCTTTCTCTTTAAACCTTTCAGTTGCTTGTGTTGCCATTGTGGCACACAGTAATCCTAGAGCACTCCGTCTTCCTTTTACAAAAGTACTGAAAAAAAAAGTGAAGGAACTGATAAACCCTTTGCATTATATTAGTTCCAGAGCTGTCCTCCTACTCTGGTGTAGAAAAGCTTTATAAGTAGGCTTCCTTCATGATTCATAATATTGATTTTAGGTTTTTAAATATCTAATCCAACAGTTTCAAATTAAGCAAAAAACACTCCACCTGATTTGTGAACTATCTTAATATGATGGATAGCTATTGGCCCGCTCACATAAACTCCAAGCTTTACACAATATAGTTTGAACTCTCTGTCCCCTATCACTGCTAGAAAGGCTATCTTATTAACATTACATACATCTACTCATCATTGTGACAGAAAAACAACATGATCATATTTACAGCAAGAGTCACAGCTGTGGGTGTCCCTTACAAAATGAAATTAGTTTTGATTTTGTGTCATGCCAATGTTCATTAATGGCATGGACTCTAAGAGGGCAAGATCAGACAGAATGATGAATCACTGCAACAGCAATAAATGAATATCTTAGCCAGGGTCCACATACCTCCCTCTTCTATCTGACATATATTACACAGTCTTCCTGTAAGGCTGTTGGAATTTGACTCTGTCCTTCAAAGAGGAAACTCATGGACTATGAGGATGAAACCACAAATAGATATATAAAAGCATCAAAAAGGGCTCAACAGGCCCTGTTGACCACCTAAATAAAAGTGCTATGCCAATGAATAATATGATAACAGCAAGTAAACCCAACAAAAACTGCACATGGCCCTCTGCATCACCATTTTTGTTTGAACTTATATAGAAATAATCTTACTATCAGAACTCAGCTATCTCTGAGAAAATCTTTAGCTGAATTTGGGAAACAAGGTTGAAATGTTTTATTTTAGAAAAATTACTTCAATATTTTCTGAGAAGCTTAAAACTGAAAATAAAATAGCCTAAGTTATAAAGTATTTGAGGCAAGGAGCAGCTCTCCTCTGCATCTGCAAATGTCTGATATGTTATTGGAAAAGGGATAAATAATAGACATTAGTATTACAGCTTAACTTCTCAAGCAAAACTGAACATTTTAAAATCCAGGGAAATCTATTTATTTATATGAGGCTAATAACAAAAATTATATAATTTATGAAGAACATAATTTGCTATGTGAACCAGCAATACTGGAAACACTGAGACACCATTAAAATTAATATTTATAGATGCACTAAAGACTACAGGCTAGAGATGTGCACAAATAAGCTTCAGCTTGGCTGCAAATATAAAAAAGTTAGTAGATAAAGTTTAAATAAAATTACAAGGAGCTCCATTTGTGTCTTGTTGATTTTCTATCTAGATTATAATTACAGTAAATATCTTTATGTTTGGAAGCACAGCTTTTCCCCCTCCATGGCTTAAAGAGTATGAGTACTGCTGGTACACAATGAAGGAAATGTCAAAACTTTTCTCACCAAAGATTCTTTCTCTTATTATTTATTCTTAACTTAATGTATATTATAAGTTCACTATTCGAAGCAATACGCATATTTAGAGGCTATCTCACTGACATTTTTCTTCTCTTTTTTAAAATAAATTTACTAACTTTAATTAAACAGTAATATTTGCACTTCAGAGCAAACTTTAGATGCAAATTGGATTGGTCTAATTCCTGTGAAACTGGTTTTAATGTGCTTTGGATAAGCAATAAAGTGGGACATTAGGTCATAACTTTCTAGATTTTTCTAGTTAGTTTTTGCCAAGAATATGGAGTATTTACAGGACTATCTGTTTTTTACTAAATGTAAAAAACATTAGCCCTCAGCAACCAAAGGTAAGCAAACTCATACAGGATGCTAGGAAAAGCCATATACACTTATGTTCTGGTTCACTTTTTAATTCTTACCAAAATAGCAGCACAGTTCATTAGTTTCCCTTTGCATTAGCCAACTCTTTAAACCACCAGGTGACTTAGAACTTCTCCTGGTTTAGGGCAAATTTGGGAAGAAACTTCCAAATGGGTCCCTCTAGAAAGCAGATTCAAGTGGCTCCTCTCCCAGCTGGTTTGGGAAAGACTTCCTTGGAGAAAAGTAAAAGCAAGAAAAAGTAGAAAAAACCGTTTAATTAACAAGCAAAATATTCATAAGCATAAAAAATGAGTAATATTAAATAGTAAGACCTCTTGCTGTTCTGAAGAGATGACAAATCCAGAAAGTCCTTGTGGCAGAAGGTAGCTCGGCTAACTCAGTCTCTTATCAGTCCCTCCTGAGCCGGAAAATGCTGCAGCCCAAACCCTGGTAAGCCACAAGTGTGAGCTCCTGGTATTTTTCTGAATTTTCAGTCCAAAGCAAGTTTAAACAGTTCCAAAAAGAAAAAAACCCACACAATCCAAGGAACTTCTCTGCCTCAGCTAGCTAAAAAATAACTAAAAAGCAAAAGAAAACTCTTTCCCGCTGTCTGTCTGTGCTGCAGACAACACAGTCCCAGAAAAGGATGCGGAGAAGCAAGTGCAGTTTCTGATAAACTCTGCACTTCTCTCCCCCTTCACTCCTGGAACCAATCTTAAAAATACAAAACTTAATATCCAACATAAACAAAACAAAGATACAAGCATCATAAAGTCACCCCAAAACAGAACTCTAGTTTGTTTCTCATCTCAGAGACAAATGGAAGTTCTTTAACTACACTTTGTTCTCAAATCTGTGCAAAAGTTAACAGGCCCTACAGGAATGATCTGCTTACTCTTCAGCAAGGGTCATGGAAAGTCTTTCATTTTAAAAATCCTGGGCAATTGCCATTACTGACACTAAACACATAGTAAAGGTAAAGGGTTTTTTTCTTAAGAGAGAGATGCTACTCAATAGTAGTTTGTGAAACATTGGTTCATATTTATTTCATATCTATAATATAGAAACACTTCTCAAACTGTGTACAGCTTAAAGAAAATTATAGGTAGGGTTCATCACCTTAATTTTATACTGAGAAAGAATAAAATTGCTGAATTTTGTACGCTGAAGGGCTTTGGAAGAAGACTGGCACATAGCACAAAAGATAATCTCCCAAACTTTAGGAGGTTTGCAAATATTAAAATGCAATCAGTGCCAAACAGCATTCACTTCTCTTTCTCCAGAAGCAGAGACGGCAATATTCCAGTTTCTGAATAGCTAATGTTCTCTTCATACCTATAATATGACGAACAGCTTCATGCAAGAGGTAATTGCTACTGCTCAGTAGGAGTGGATGGACTAAACAAGAGGGTAGCTGCACTGAAAGGTGCTGTCCCAGTCTAGCCACCTTATTTCATATATTCTTTTGGGAAACGAGGCAGAAAAATCCATTCATAGAATGAGAAACTACTTCAAGCAAGCATGCTGCAGATTCCAGCACACTTTTCACAGCCACTAGGAAACCTCTTTTAGGAATTACAGAACTGATGTAGTAGCAGCCCTCCAAAAAGAGGGATAACTGATGAAAGGGGAACATATGATAGTCTCTAGGACGTTTTCACATACATGATTATCAGAAATAATTCCACTAAAGCCAAGAGATACTTGCAAGCATAGGTAAGAAAGTAAGTAGGAAGAAATTAGACTTCTCCTAAGGATGCAGTTAGATGCTCATTTATCTTGGTGACCTCACATGGTAAATAGGTCTCAGCACACTTTCTTGTGCTGACACATCTTTGGTTCTACCATCCGGAAATATAATGTAAAATGTTTCTTAGTGCTGGCCTCTGAACCATTTATATAAACTATGCTCACACAAAGCTATGTGACATGAAAGAGAAGGCGGTCTACTAAAATGATTTTAAAAGGAAATCATACAATCATTACCAGTAGAAAATAATTTAAAAAAACCAAAACAACTGAAAACCTGCCCACCAAAACAATCAATATCCCCCAAACAACAACAAACAACCAAAACCCTCCTCAGATGAGTCTTCAGGAAAAAGAAACAAAGACTGTTTTCTACCAAACAATGGTTAAGGGTACTGGTTTTTTTAAGATAATCTAAAAATATATGGCTAGCTTCTTCTGACAGGCTACATTTCCAATTTCACACATTACGTGGGCTTGTAGATCAATGGCTCAGAAATTTCCTTGCTCACTCCAGTCAATTGTGCCCTGCGGCCTTGTTACGCTCTGGCTGGGCAGGCACCCAATTCCCAGCTTGCCACTTCCCTGACAGATGTTATTTCCAGGGATGTGGATAGCTTCTAAAGAAAATGTCAAATTAAAAGCCCTTGGTAGTGGTCATCCTGCCCAAGAGAAGTTTGAAGGAAACAGAAATGGAAATGATCTAGCAGTCACCCCACAAGCAAGGAAGTCCATGAGAGCAGGGAAAAGCTTTCCTGGCAGCCAGGGTGGGTGAGAGACACCCTAGAGAGCCCTTGTCCTATGGGGTGCACCTCAGCAGCACCTCCTCACTGCTCTTCGGAGCCATGGAGCACTCCCCAGCCCAAGGAGAGAGCCTCCAGGCAAAATTACAGCTTCCTTCTTGCTCCAGATAGCTGTGCCAAGGCAGGAAGCCTTCGGCCTGGGGCCCTGAAAGCACATGAGGCTCTCAGGTAAAAGATGAGTACTTATGACATGTAGGACAGGATCTTGGGAGGTTGAGCCATTCCCAGGTACTTCAGAACTTTATGCCACTGTGCTTGTAAATCACTGATGAATGGAAGCAATAAGGATACAATTTTCTGAAGAACAAGTAACAACTAATTCATATAAAGAACCAAACACAACTTAATCTTAAACAGCACTTTAAATTGTACCCAAGGGCAAAACAGGTTTAGGATTTTTATTCCCTGTTGTTAAATTCACCAAGAATTAGGCTTTGACTTTAAAATAACCAGGACTGTTCTGGAAAATGATTGGTATCCAACCAATTTTTCAAAATTGATACATCGATTAATTGGGTGCCCTTTCATTAAAATACCTGAAAGGCATTGTCATCTTCCTCATAAATCATCTCAAGTTCAGGAGGAAAAACTTTTTAAAGTTTGTCTCCTCTCTGACACCAGTGAGGAAAGAAAAGTCGATTTTTCAACAAGGAGGTAGAGCAGGCTCTGTAGCATGGCGGTGAAAGCATACAGTCAGAGTGCATCATGAATTGAGGAGGAGCCACACTTTGTAATTTTAAATCCAGGATCAGAAGCCCACACTTTGAGACACTTTCTGATACCACTGTAAACCTCACTGCATTAAGCAAACTCATCAAACTGTTGTTGGCAAGGCACTTCAAGCACAGTATAAAAATGGAGCAGAATAGACCTGAATGGTGACAGCAGAGACAACACAAGAGTTGGGTTTGAAGACACAACCAGAGTTACAGGCTATTCAAAGCTTCTTTCAGATCCTGTCCAGCTCTTTATAAAGGCACACTATATGTGCCAGTTGGGTCTTTTTATTTTTCTGCTGAGGTGACTCCTACATTTGCCAGCTTGCAAAGATGCAGTGAAATTGATTTCAGTTTCATGCTTAATGGCTGTGACACAAGTGGCACCTGCACACTGAGGAGCAGAGCTCCCCCGGCATTGACCTTTGGCCACAGCACTCACGGCTCTAAATGGATCTTGGCAACCTAGTATTTTGTGGAACGGATTATTACATGATTACTATGGAAATACAGGACACCAGCAGAGTATTAGCAAAATAAAATATAAGCCAATAAATACAGCAGTTGCTTGTTGAAATATAATTTCCAGTCAGGGAAATATATGACGGTGCAAGCAAAACAAAACCTAGGCAGTTTCTATCCCCTTTTAAATATTTAGTCTTTGAGTCTTCTGGAAAGTTACATTACTGATTTTGGATTTAGGTTTTTCAGTACTTTTTTTTCCCTAGAATATTGCCAGCTACTTTCCCCGCCCTGCACTCCGGGCTCAAAGCTCTTATTTCTCCCTGACAGACTACTAGCTGAAATCAAACAATCAGTGTTGATTAAGTTTATAAAAATGGAGTTCCTCATCTTCTAATCAATATTTTTGTTGAATTGCAACACTATAAATTTTCTTGGCCATTTACTTTAGCCCCCTTCCCATAAGAAGTAACCCTTCCCAACTAGTAGTTAGAGATGTAACCTATTCATACATTAAAATGATCTATTACCCAAGTCCCCAGGGTGCTGTTTTCTGTAATAGATGTTTAAGTACCATACCTTATATGTACACACACACTCATGCGTATGCATGGATAAATTATTGCTATCTTTTTTGAGGTTCATCTCATGGAAACTGCATATACCCCTTAATCCCTCTCAAAATATTCACCTTTAATTAACCCAAGCCACAAATAAACATGCAAATTTAAATTCCTTCTGAAATAACGATGCACCTAAAATCACCTCAGCATCTGAAAGTCTGGAAGGAAAAAAATGCAGAAGCAAAGGAATGGGAAAATCACCATGCACTAAACATCCTTTCTCTGACTGATATTCATTTTTGTTTCTACTCTTTCTAGTATTTTTTTCTGTTTACAATACAGAATGAAATTTTATAAAACTTCACCTTGCCATGATTTCATTCAGCTGTGATATGAATGAGGACACTGCAGAAGTCACTGTGTGGCTATTTTCCCAGAAAGACGCATCATATGAAGTACTAAAATTTTAATTGCTCTCCCTACTTCTCCCTTCACCCTGTAAATGAACTCCAGTCCATGTTCCATATGACCAGCCTTCCTTACATGTGCAGGATTTCAGTTGTGCTCACAGGAGCATGGCTGTTCACTGTGAAGTGCAAGACAGCTAATGACATATCTAGTCCTGAATACTGTGATAAGTACATCAGCAGGCCACCACTTTTTGCACATGGTTAACTGGACAAAGATTGATTCACCATATGTCTTTTGTCCTATGACCAACCTATACGTCAAAGGTGCTTATAATGCTGTCTTCATTGCCACATCTACCCAGTGCCATGACTTCTTTGTAAGTACATCAGTCAGGAAAATTTATACACTGGCAACAGGATTAGACTTCTCCCAGTAATGTCTTCATTGGCCACCAAAGAAAGGTTTCTGATTTATATACACAAACACCCACATGCATAAACAAGTGTGCAAACCTCCACTGACACACACACATATTTGTGAAAAACATAATGAAGGTAAGACTTCCCTCGCTGCTATAAACTAGCACAGGCACACAGATATTGAATAGTTCCAAGGTATGAATGCTTGAACTAGAACCACATTATCATCCTGGAAAGTACATCTTATGGAAACTGCCATTGCATGATTAACTAGTGTCTAAATCCCTGCAGGGAAGCGAAACAATTATTCTCAAGCATAGCACAGTTAGTGTGTATTTGTATTAGTGGGAGGGAAGAATAGGACAATCCGCAGAGCCTTCTGGGCAGCCACAATAAAAAAAATACCCCAGCAAATTATGGAAGTGAATTTTTGTTGCTCTCTCAAAAGCTGTAAAATTCCTGCTCTGGACACTGCAAGACACGAAAGCAATACTAACTCTACTTTTGCTCTCAGCACTGGACTCACAGAGCAGCAATAGCAAATCGAGGGAAGTCAGAACACTTGAGGCACACACAGCTGGGTAGCTGAAGGAGCAGAGCAGATACTCGCAGGATGGAAAGAAACTACCAAGGAATGGTATTTGTACTATTTGTATCCATGTCCATGAATGGTTAGTTTACAAGCCAAAAAGGAGCCAGTGAAAACCATGGCCCAGAGCACTGGTCCTCAGTCTCTCTGGGTTGTGACCGGAAAATTCAATGGCAGTTTCAGAGCTATTTAAAGCATATAGTCCACACAAATAAAAGACAAATAGCATTTCAGCGTAGCAGGTGGTCCACTATCAACTCTGATGTATAGTTCTTTCAACACAGCTGCTTATTGCTTATTTGTAAAGAAATACCTCATTAATAATGAGAATGAAAATAATGGATAAAGATATGCATATAAATTTAGCCTACATGAAGCGAGGTTGCTACAATTTAAAACTGCATTTGATGTAATTTAATTAGAAATATTGATTAAAATGTAGCCAGCTCACTGGAAGGATGATGATAATAGGCTAATAATAGCAATTGATTTGGTTTGATAAATGAACCAAAAAGCAAGCTGAAGGTACTTAGATTTTGACCTATTTAAGGCCCACATTCCCTTTTCTTCTTTGCTTTATTGAATTTCTAAGATTTGTTCAAAATGTTATTAGAATGATACATCTGAAAAACACATAATTCACAGAAAGATTTGACAACTGCTGCTTCTGATGGCCCATTTTGAAATGCAGAGTTGTTGGGTCCCCCCCCTCACTCCACTCCAGCTTTACTGAATTACATGTAGTGTGTGAGCAGCAGCAATAGTAATTAAAAATAATGAGGCCTGCTAGGTCTCCTAATTCTATTATCTTTATAGCATCAGGCTTCAAGCAACTCACCAGCAAAACAGCCCAGATGAGAAATCTCTTCTGAAGGTTCAGTGGTTGTTTACAATGCATCAGGATAACCTTTTCAGCCTGGAAATAAATAAATAAAATCAGAAGTCTAAAGCAGGCATTAGTGGACATGATTCAAGAAAAAGTAAGGGTTAACTAAATGATACTTGGCATAAAAGTATGGGGGTTTTTTCTTCACACAGGAAAACCTGAGGTAAATGAATGAAGTGCTGTAACAGTCATTTTGTTTTCTTATTTTTTTGCAGAAACTCTTATTTCTTAATGGAATAAAATGAAGAGGAGAATGTTGCATATGCTGACTTTCTGTGCCCTATTAATTCCATGTAAAACCCACAAAAGCAACCTTCAGCTTCAGTGGAACTGACAACATTATTCTAACTCAGAGAGTACTAAAAAGTGGAACTTAAACATAGATCTAAACTGGGACTGTAACACAGTAGGTCCTTTGTCTCTCCAAAACTATTAAACAGAGAATTCTATTTTATTGCTGTTACACTCTGATACTGTCCCTGAGCAGTAGGAGATGTTTTTTGCAGCTCACTAACACTTAATGCCTTACACAACAAATGAGGCAGCGGAATTTTGGTTCCTAGGTTTAACATTTGCAAAACAGCTTTCAGAAGATGATTAAATGTTGTGCAATCTTCCTGTTTCTGCAGGCAATCAAAAGCAGTAGCCTCCTGGAAAACTGGGAATAGGTACCCTCCAACTCCAGAGTCTCATTCAACAGCTCATTTGTGTTCACTCCATCACCAGCTCTCAAGTAACATCTTTCTCCACTGAGACTGGGGGCACATTTACAGTTTTAGAGGTGAAATACTCACTTGTGTGCACACGGGGCTGGGGTGAAGAGCTTAAAGCATCAATATTTTTTGTATCCTGTATCACCTGACCTCACTGCAAGCATCCTCAAATCTCCTTTGAATCACAAAGATGACCAATGTCACTAAGAAACTAAAAAAGGAGCTATTTGAGTTGATGATCACAGTGAGTCACAGTTTGAGCCCATGGAAACCACTCATATTTCCCTAAATGTTTCCCAAAAACTTGATTCTGTTGCAGCAGAGTTTAGAAGGCAATTCAAACTGGCAGGCACTGCTGTAGCAGATATTACTTGCAGACTTGGGGTGAATAATAAAATTCAAATTAAAAACATTGAAGAAACAGAACCTGTATTTAGCATAAAAATCTAAGAAGTCTAAATTTTTTTTTAAGTTGTTTCAAATAGAATTGAGAACAGAAATACAAAAAGATAATTTCTTTCATGTATACATTCATGTTTTGGAACATTATATAAAATAATGCTGTTGATACTAGATACCATTTATTTTTTCAATTTAAATGGCAAAATAAAAAGCCCAGAATGTACTGCAAAACAGATGGGGGATTTTTGTCTAATTTTGTGACACCACCATCACTTATTTAGAATATTTCATCCAGCGTCAGGTCTTTCCACAAATTACTCTAAAAAACATTTTAGGATTTGGGTTTTTTAAAAGATGTATTTCTTAACAATAAAGAGTTTGTAGGTTTACTCTTTTTATTGTATTATTTTCTTCTAAGGTTTTTTAAGATAATAACAGAGCATACCTAACAATTCTGAAAATCATGCTCTTACTTCAACAGCTGAAAATACAGAGAACTTATTTTTCAGGGGCATATTTGTAATCCTGGATCAAGAAGATATGCTGCTAAATTGAGTATGAGGTTGCTTAATTAAGGGCTTAGTAACAATTAAATGACTGCAACCCTATCCATTTCAATACAATAAAAAGGTAAAAGGAACCAAAAATAGGATCAAAATGTAAAGCTTTGCATGAGAAACAAAAAAACCCAAACCCACACACATTACTGTTCAATATACAACTTTTCACACATTTCTTTTTTTTTATTTCCCACAGCAACAGAAATATCCAAATAATAATCATATTTATTTTAATAAATGATGGCTTTTGCATTGCTTGTTTTCTCCTTGATTTGCTACTATTCCTTCAATGTGCATACCTTATAATTCCAGTATTTCTATAAAATCAGCATATTTTATACCCCATCTGTTTGGCACAAACAGTATATGCACAATCTCTTCAGAAAATAGTCCTATTTGCCTCAGTTGTGTTGCCTTCCACCTGTGGACTCCTCATGAAAAGGTAACAGAAAGAGCAAAGGTCAGAGACCAACAATCAGAGACCAACAAAAGAAATGGAGAAACCACTCTTACATATTTCTATTAATTAGATAAGCAAAATTGTGAAATTCAGCACAAGTGGAAATAAGAAGGAGCACTGACTGAGATTGGTAATTAATCCCCTGGGATCTGTGCATCCCTTGCTAGAAATGGCTGGAGCTGAAGGGGACCTGCAGGAGATGTTCTCAAATAACTTTGGCATCCAGAAAACACAGTATCATGAGACTTCACCTATCCAGACTCTTGACCCCTTTCTTTAAGAAGTGCAAAACCATGTTTTCCTGGGGCCTGGGCAGAAATCCACCCCTCTTCTATCTTACATCCCCAGTCATCAAATGTGGATGTTATTTTAGGAGATATTCACACAAAAGCCTTCACATGGCTCTCCACATATCTTTATAAAAGTGTGGACCTTTTTTCCATCTGTTGGGGAAAAACCCAGGCTGGCCTTGATTGTCATGTGCAAAAGAGCAAAGACAACTCAGAACTATGTGTTTCAAATATCTTAGCAGAGCTGAGCCAAGTTCAAACACAGAATTAATAACTAAAGAATAAAGATCAAAGCATCGGACATGCAAGCAGAATCCTCAATGATTTTAGTGGCAGTTTTGAAGAGCGTAAGTTGAGACTTGCTATGCATTTGGCTTAACAGAGGTTGTTGTTTACCATCTCATTTTTTTATCCTCAATACCCTCTTCCAGCTGTCTCATATATCATGCTCGTAATTGCTGTGGATTGGAGAACACCGTTCTGTGGCCTGAGTGGAAACGGAAAGCTTAGGAGGAAAGTCACAGATAATTACACTGGTTAGCATTAGTCAGAGTCCAGGGTAGTGTTGGCAGAGAAATGCAAGGAAATATGAAATTGTTTTTCAGCTGAATGCTGGAGAGCTCTGTATGGAATCACAGGGAAGGCACTCAGGGAAAAATGCATTAAAAATCTATCAGTGTGTTCCAAAGAGAAGCAGCCCATCTCTACTTCCTTTCTGGGACTCACAACGGAGCACTGGAACTCATAAAGGAAAAATTCAGTAACTTCAGATATAACCACTGAATAAACACATAAACAACCTCAGTGGAATTAAAAAAAAAAAAAAAGGGAGGGGGAGGAAGCAATAGACCCATTTGAATGTGTCGATTTAAGCATCAGAAGAAATCAAATCTCACTAGTGCAAGAAAAGAGCATGAAAAAAAATATGACTCCAGTGAAACAGATCACGTATCCACTCTCATTGGCAACTTTCATAGCAATCACCTGCATCATTATTATTTTTAATTAAATACACATTAACACAAAGATAATAAAAGGCTTTGGTGATACAGAAGCAAAATGACAGAGCACTCAACATGGATAGTATTTAAGTAAAAGTAATCATTAGGAAGTTGACTATAAAGTTATCTTAATCAAACACCATGATAAGCTGCCATGCAGAATGTGGCATTACTCTCTGTTCCCAGTTCTTTGCTCCTACCTTGGGCTGACACTAATGATGACACCACTGTAACATGGCTGGGTCAGCAGCCTGATTCAACCACAACCTGGCCAAGTAAGATGGGTTGGTTCTCAGGCTGTTCTACATTCAGGCCATGATCATCCAGACATGTACCCAGAACACAGGAGGAACAGGGGGAGCAGCTGGCAGTGATAGAGACTGTGGATGAAGTGTAGGACTATCTCTTGCAGCAATACTACAGGGCTACACCAAGTGGAGCTGGCTGTGTAACCTCAGCCTGGGCGCCTGGTCTTCCCCAAGGTACAACCGGACAAACAGCACTGTGAAACAGGCCCTGGAAAACAGAACATGCTCCAACATACATGCATCAACCATACATCCTAGAGCACTTCTCAAACCCATAGGGACAGCTACTTCTATCTCTATTAGCACAAAAAGCAAAACCAGTCTTTTCAAATTTGTGATAGAATTACAGACAGAGGAAATGGCTAGGCATTTCTCAATTAAGCCTTGATAGTTCATTCCCTCTACACACTATCTACTTACTTTCCAGATGGAAATAGATTAAATTAATTGGGTTAAGCATGCTTTGCTAATGGTGCTACAGAAAGGATACCCACAGACCTACAGTGAACAGGTACAGCAGCAATGCAAGTGAACCACCTTGGCAAAGGACTACACAAAGACCCATTTTTATAGATGCTGATTACTTACAGCTCTTTCACGTAAAGAACAGAAAGGGAATATTTTTCTAAATGGCAACAGCTTCTCATAATCTCCTGTCTTAAACTATAGCCAAATGTTTTCCACTATTATCAGCCTCACAAAGCCACAATTTGTCTCTTTGATATGGGGAGTCTCAGCTTTGCAAACAGACTATTACTGTAATTGTTTTCTGGCTCTTATGAGTGGACATTTTATTTTACTGAGATTACATCCCTGTGATGTCAGAAATGGTCATTCTTCTAAAGGTAATTATATACATATTTCCCAAATCCTATACTAATAGACAGCTCAGAAATGTATGCAGTTATGGGAGTCGTACTGAAGACAAAGATAGAAAGAGCAGTCATATTCCAGTTTCATGTCCAGCATTGCCCAAAAATATTTAGCGAGGATCATTTCAAGCGGGTCATCAGGAGGCATTATAAAGTGGAAAATTAATCAAAATATCACTGACAGGTGTTTCCTATTGGCTCTAAGACTAGGAGCAGGATTTTTCTGAACCTGTGCCTAAAATGTTTTCTTTGATGCTGAGGAGATTGGAATTGGCTTCTTTACATGTGATGGGTGTATCTGCATGAATCAGGGTTTGAGAGCTGTTTAATAGAATTAAAGCTTATTTGTTTAATCTAAATTACTATCTTGTTGAAATAGCTCTGCCACTGAGAAAAGCAGATGCTGGAGCTGGCCTTTCTAAAATCAAAGCAAAGTTTGCCATGAAATACAATAATGACTATTTTGTCTTGTGTTTAGTATCACAAATGTATTTGTTATACTGCGTAATAAAAATTACCTGCTGTACCTCCAACTAAACACCTTAATCTGTCTTCAATATAAACATGGAAATCATAAAAGCCTCTACTCATGTCACTTGCCTTAGCACACCTTTCAAATCTTACAGAATCTTAAAAGACTCCAGATCTGAACAAGCAGAACAAACCCTGCACTAATGTATAATGTGCTGCTGGAGGATGGGAGATCAAAGTGCTGCTGAAGGTCACCTGCACAAATGACGACAACATTCCAGTGATCACCCTGGTGAGTCTGCACTGCTGAGGGCACCATTCTGGCCCTGGCTTGGCATGACTGGGTCCTGACTATGCCAGTCATCTCCTCCTCCCTCCTACTTATCCCATTTGCTGCCACTGGCACACACACATAACCATGCTAAGAACCTGATTCAGCTGAAAATGTTACTGGGGAGGAAGAGAAGCAGGGACAGGGTGGGTCAACAGGAGGTGCCGGCAATTAGATTGGCTTAAACTAATAATGAAACAACGCCCTCAGAAGCCAAAGAGGCTATTCCTCATTGTATCTATCAAGATGTGCAGAGAGTCAGCTACCCCGTTTAATTGCATAGGCGTAGCTAAAAGCTATGAATGAGAAAGGAAGGAGATAGCCTTGTCTGAAACTTTATAATGCAACCTGGTGCACTGTAGACATAATAAAATTATTTGCTAAGCCAGTCCACACATTAGAAGACCAGCTGCCTAGTGTCTAACTATGAAATTACTCTGCAAATGAAAAGCAGGAATAAAGAGTAGCCAAATGGAAAAATACTTCCTGACCCAGCCAAAGAAAATAATTTACAACAGTTTCCCAGCACAGAGAAAGTAAAAAGGGTACATGCAGAGCAGTAGGATGTAGAAACTGAACTTCAGGGTAGTCAGCAAATAATCAGATATTTGAATGGGTTTTCAAAGACCCACCCAAAGTTATCTGGGGGAAATAGAGCTAGACCTGTTATATAGCTTAATGACAGTGGACATTCAGTTTCTAAAGTCTGACATGTAAGAACAAGCAACTGACGTAGTATCAATAAGTATATGAAAGTGAAATCACCTGTCCCTCCATATCACTTCTCATTCAGTGATCCCCAAGTTCTTTACATATTATGTGTAACTGTGGCAAACCAAGGTTATTTCTCCAAAGTCAGTAAAAGGGCTATTCCATAATGTTAGTCCACTCATAAATGGAACTTAGAGTGTTTTATAGGCATGGAAACAGCCACAGATCTGCCCCATCGCATATCAAAGGCAGACCCTGGGTTATCATTCCTGCACCAGTGAAATGAATCACACAAAATTGTGTTTGCCTTCCCTCATGTTTTTCACCATAGGGGTTACATTCTCAGTAAGTTTAAATTACCTTAACTTCAGTTAACTTAATGGATCTATATCAATTTATTCCTACAAATAATGTGCCTTGAGTATTCTGGTGCACCATTTAACTGTAACTAAAGGAATTCAATTCTAATTATTATCCTCTTTTTTTTCCCCCCCAAAAAAATCCTGGGTTTATACTTTTGCCCAAAACAGCTGTGGGACTATGGTAAGTAAAAAGTAGTGCCTGCCTTCTTAATCTTGTCATCACACAGCTAATTAAAAACATATATCCTTTTGGAGGCCCAGGCCCTGGAAAATCACAAGTTTTGGCAGCCTCATCCTGGTTGCTAGTATATGTTTTTTTCATGTTATGCAGTTTTGGACTGAAAGTGTTCTGCACACAAGAGCACCAAGAGACATATTTTCTGCAGACACAGAGAGAGAGTAATTTGCACTGTACTGCTTGCACTGTGCTCCTAACAAGAAAAATGCTGTTAATATAAAATTTTTTATGCCTAGCTACTGTCATGTTTTCCATGTTTTTCAAAGATTCTAAGAATTTAATAGAAACCTCCTTCTTTCAGATGTACCCTAAATATACATAGATTGACGTAAACAGATTAGGGACCACAGATGTCTGGTGACCCACTGGCTCTCCTCGATGCTGCAACCGAAATAAGTATTGCTGAGCATCATCCCAGAGTCACCGAGGAAAATCAAGAAAAATTTCAATATTTTAAGATCACAGCAGAGTTCAGAATGGAAGACAATTCCCCCAAACTTCTACGCCGCACCTCAAACTTCGGAGAGAGCTGTGCATTTTTAAGAAGAGATGTGGAGTTTCAAAGGAACTGGTGATCACTTCCAGATAAGGATCCAGCCTCTCTAACTTTCAGTTACTCAATTTGTCAGGCTTTTTCCTTGCTTAAGTTTCACCAGATGTGTAAAGTTCAAGCCTTGGCTTTTAATGCGAACACTGAAACCTTTATACCTTAAGAGGAAGGTAATTTCAGTCACTTGGTAGGTGGTAAGCTTTCCACTGGTACAATTCATGAGGAATTTCATTTACAGGAATAAAAATAGAAGCCTTTACTACATTTTAAATGTGATAAAGAAAAAGACAAGCACACTGAAGTATCAAACTCATTCTTACTTGTGCTTTTTTTGTCAGAATAAGAGCATTAAGCCCTCTTATCTACACAAATTATAGGATTGTAGAATTTGCCTGTGACAGTTACACTCCGCCTATCATTTTGCAACATAAACCAGTTCAGTTATTTGGATTTTCCGTGTAACAAAAAAATTATGTCAGAGCACTCTTGGTAATGAAATAGCTGGTATTATCAAAGACTATGACAGTACATACGAAGGCACAGGTTCCCAGGACTAGACAGAACAGAATACTGAGAAGCAATAAAAGAGCTATTTAGAAGGCAGTGATAAAAATTACTTGTATATTTGCTTATACAAGCAGGTGATATCCATTTCCTATGGCATATAGTGTTTCTTTTCCTTCTTCCACTTATAAGCCAGGGAAAACATAGACATAAAAAAGCCATATGAAAAAAAAGTGCAGCTGTGCACAAGAAAAAAATATATTTTTACACATGTATATGTATATATAGAGAGAGGAACATTCACCTTTTGACTACTTGATACACCACCCTGAGCATTTGGTAACCACATCTACTGTGAAGCAGGAAACAGAGAAAATCTTTCCCTACAAAGTGAAATGGAATGAAAATGAGCTCTCTAAGCTCAATTGCAGGTTGCATAACCCCAAACTGATTCAATTTACTTCCACATTTAGCAAATTTAATCAACACCCTGTCACCAACTGACTTTTTGAGAAGACTTCTGAGATTTAATGAGCTCAACTTGAAACTGTCATTGGACAATATGGACATGGGAATTAGTCAAGACTTCTGCAAAACAAAAAAATTACAGAAAACGGTGTTTGGCAAAAAATGAACTCAAATTTATCCTAGATTATGATTCTCTCTGAATAGAAAGCATTAAAATTTGCTAGTCCTACTGAAAAATCGCCAAGTACAGATATTAATGTAAATAACTTATATAAGTTTTAAAAGAAAATAAAAATGTATATGAATTTATTCCTTAATTTCTACTCATATTCTCTAAAATTCTAGAGAACACAAACAAATTTGCAGACAAAAAAGGATGTTTTATCCAATAAGATCAGAGAAGAGGTGGAGGGAATTTCACAAACAAATTTATAGCTGTCTCCTTAGGAACATATTTTTATACTCCAGAAATGTTCTATTTCACTTGTTAATGAACTCAAAATTTAAACTTTTCTGAAATGCTTCCAAGTAAATCAGATTTTTTGCAATGTTGATTCACAAGAGTAAAGAACTCTTGTTATTTTTATTCAGAGAAAAGACAGAATATCACATTTGAAAAAATTCTATTCTTAACAAATCAAACAACTGAAAAATGCAATAGGACATTCCACCAGGAAACTTTTACTGGGATAGAAGTAAAAATTTATAAGTTTATCAACCTTAAACAGGAAGGGAATTAATATTATAAATCCTAGAGAAATTTAAGGAAAAGAGCCTGCAAAACTGAAACATACTGAGATGAGGATGACTGATGCAGAATATAATATCCAATTTCCAAGTTAAAAAATAAGAAATATGACCATTTTAGGAGGTGCCTGTTTGAGTTACCACAGAGTGTGGGAATCCAATCACAAAACCAGCCCTGCTATAAACTTGGGAAAGTCTAAGCAGAGGAAGAGTCACCTAACCAAAGTGTTTACTGTAAGCAGAAGAGAATGGAAACAGAAGGACCAACACAGAGCTTTAAGGTGTTTCAGTACTCTCATGCTTTATAGAAGAAATTACTACAGTAATCTTTGGTTGTTTTGTTAATATTACTGAATGAAATTTTGTGGTACTTGGCAAACTTCTACTCATATGAGCTGCCAACCGCCTGTATGGTAGTCATTCAGTATTAATGCAGTTTTGGCTCAGGGCTTTCATTTCTGAATTTCTGTTTGGATAGTCTCAGATGTGGTGAGAATGTCAGTATGCTAAAGTTTCTGTTGAAAGGCTTTTTATACACATATATGGGAGCTTGTTTGTGACTTCAAGCAGAGTATAATTTAGTGCTGCAGTTACACACATAAAACGCATGACTTGAAAAGTTCAGATTTTTTTTCCTTTGTTAGCAATGCAAAACATTAATAACTGGACTCATTTTTCTAGAAAAACTTATATTACAGCCAACCAGGCAGAACTACAGCATCACTCACCTCTGTCCAGCACGCAGTGCCCTGGCTCTTGTCACTCCCACCTTGATAGAAGCACATGCACAGAGTTTGTCACTCTGTGCTGGGCTCCTCTGGAGGCCAAACTCCAAATCACCAGGCAGTAGAGCCTTTTGGCACTGTGTTAAACTGTAGCAGGAATCAATACAGCTGTTAGGCACTGTTTAATAGGCTTTTTAGTACAAGTGTGCTGAATGACAGTTTTCAGCCTGCTTTCACCTCCTCTCCCCTGCTTTCCTCACCTCCTAGAAAAAGGAACCAGAAGAAAAAGAAGAAAACAATAAGGTTCAGCACATGGTAGGTGATATTCTACCACTTACACTAAACTGTGACTTCGAAATGGCACCTCTGTTTTTCACCTGCAAAGTCCCTACAAAACTGCCAAGGCATGAAACTAATGCCAATCTGAAAAGCAACCTTTTCCCCTTCCTTTTCTAATTCTAAACAACTACTACACCAAGCCGCACATGGAATTATTAGAACAAAAGTGTGCAAATTGCATTTGTGTGTTAAGGAGTTTGCACTGTCACAGTCAGAGTATGGGCATGAAAACACAAGATTTGGACAAACACCTCAAAGTCTCCTTCAGTAATAACCAAAGGCTTTTTATCCAGCTACATAATATCCCCACACATACATCTACAAGAGCAGCTTTGTTTAGAGAGGTTCCTTGCTAACAAAAATTACCACTTTCTTGAATGTATTCTAAGCTTTGCAATATCTTTGATAGATTGATTGCAGATTCATTCTCCTGATCCCTTTAAAGCACACATTCCCAAATACTGCCAACAAACATTCCCATAATTTGATTCAGGAGGGCAAAACCTCTATATACCAAAACTGATCCTTCCAAGAAAATGAAAGCAAGAATTCGTTTTAAACAGTAGAAAACCTCCTCCTGCAGGCTCTTTTCTGCAGATATTAGGCAACAGATTTTCCATTTACAGCTCATGATAATTTGTGTCTCATTGACAGTGTAAAGGGAAAATCACCACAACATCAAATCCATCGCAATGGGCAGCAGCAAGAGGAAACTGTTTTAATCCTCCTAGGTTTGTTTTTCCATTGCTCTACAGTTTCTATGCACTCTCCATGTAACGCTGAAAGAAAACATTCAATTTCTAGTGAGGGCATTAACTGTTTTCCATCTTCAAGGTGAATGTGTTGGTTGAGAAAGCAACTGGGAGGATTTAACGACTTCCTGTAAACTGCAGAACTGGGGAAGGGCTTATGGCCAGGACTGATACAAGCTCAGCAATTTGGGCAGGAGCAGGCTCTGATCAGAAATCTGGGAAATAACTTAAGTGACAGGGACATGGCTCCTGCTTCTGGGTCTTTAGAAGACTTGTACTTTTCCAGGGAGGTCGTTTCACACTGGCCCAAACACAGGATAAAGTTTTCAATTGCGTCTTTTCAAACACTACGGGCTTGCAATGTAAATGACTGATATTCCTTCCTTGCATCAGTAAAAAGAGACCAGGCAATGTTTTCACAAAAATGGTGATCAGACACAAAAAGACCACAGTGAGAACAAAATGTGAACAAATATGTACAACGTACAGACTTGAAGTTCATGATGACTCAAAGGCTTCGGATGACTAAGGTTTTAACAGAGGACTTAATACCTTCCTAAAACTCTAAGAGACCATGTAAATATATCTGGTACAGATGGAATGGAAAACAGAGCTAGTCTCAATGACTGGCAAGCAAATCAAAAACCAGTCAGAAATAAAATAACTACCCAGTGAAATTACTTTAAGAGAAAGCTTAGTAGATTTATTATTTAGTCACTCAACATGAGGCTGAGCACTGTCCAAGGGAAACAAGGCAGAGGCATGAACTGCTTCAATTTAAGGGGAAATCCTAACCACCCCTCTGGCTAATACTTTGCACATATGTTGATGTCAATAAATTTCAAATCAAATCCTCTATTGGGTTACAAAAATGCTGTGAAAACAGTACACAATCAGCTATTCTTCCTACTGGAGCAGCAAAATCAGTAACGATGACTGAACTTATTTAAAATCTCATTCAACACTTCTGTGCTCATATATATAACCAAATACATAAAAAAATACAAAAAACCTCTGCATATCTCTGTCCTAATGATGCCATAGTGTGCAGCTTAGGTACTCTCATCAGACTCTGTTTTTCCAAATGGAGCAGATACACATGAATCAATCATGTCCAGTCCAAAATAGGAGCATTCTTCCTTGTGTCCTCTACTAAAACTAGTACTGTACTACCAATGGCTACGAACAATGCTTACAAGCACCTGCAGTAGGGTGTAAAGTCAGTTTTAAATGGGTGTCTCTGGTCCCTTATCAGTAAGTTGCAGAGGGCAAATGGTAATTAATGTCTCATCTCCCAGTGACAGCTCAGCCTGAGCAGTATCAGAGCCACTGCTAAACTGTTTATCATTAAACCATCAGGCTCCAGTCTCAGCTTACCAAATACAAATGTTCTTCTGTACAGGGAGGAGGAAAACAGAAAAATACTGATGACACTGGAAGGTCCTTTAACACTTATGAATGAGAGAAAACACACATTTAAAGTAAGCTCTAAAGAATTAATCCACTTGTCTGGAGATGTAACACCAAAAAAGAAAAAGAGTTGTAAGGAGTAGACAGACTGCCACTAGAGCAAGCTCTGGATAACCTCACTTTAAAGTTGATTTGCCCAAATAATCTTACACTAAGCTTTCCCTTGCTGGTTAGTATATATGTCTAAAGCACTGGGAAGAAGCATAAATAAGGAAGTGATATTTAACCAATAAGACATGACACACAAATAATTTCTGGACCATTAATGAAAGTCTCAGGTGTATTGTAAAGCATAGGGCCAAAGGTCTAGATTGTCTTATCTTTCTCATTAAACAGGAATCATGAAAAATGTGGGAGGAGGACATCAGGGAAGAGTCATACTCCTATGTTTCCAGATGGATGCCATGGTTAAAATACATCTCACAGCCAAGGTGAGAGCTGTATTTTTGGCCACAGACTAATTAATTTCTACAATAGGAAAGGTGTCTCTTTTAGGTTAGGTTTAAATGTAAAGGTTCGCCTTTCACCAGTCACTAAATTAATTTATAATTTATACACTCTGGCACAGGAATTTGAAAGCTTTGCACTCTCAAATTTACCAATAAATCAGGGAGCAACCTAAACTATTTGGAGAGATATCTATGAGAATTAGGAATTGACAGTCTTTTAAAAGCTGTGCTGAGTTTCTTGGGACAACAAGGAGCAGGAAGATGCCAGTCACCAATAGCAGAACTCTCTAGAAGCATTGAAGCAATTTTGAATAACTATATAGTCGCTATCTGCATCTTTTTCTCAAGTCATCTCTCGCTGCTCGTTTTTGTTCTTGTATTTCCCCGGAGTGTCTCCTCTGCAGGCTCACTACCTGCAGGGACACCTTCCACATCTCCCCCTTGGAGTTAAAGCACAAAGGCAGAGTGTTTGTATTACAGCAGCTCGCAGCTTCAACATTACCATCAAAATCTAAAAGAAACCTTAAAACTATCCTCCAGTTTCCAAAACCCCAGGCAGATTTACCCTTATTTCAGTGGTGAAAATTAACAGTAAGTGCAGGGAGAAAAAGATAAATAAATAATTTTGTCTTTTTATTTGAGTAACACAATAGTTTTCCCATCTTAATGTCCATATAACAAAATAACTATGTTACACAATTTTTATTTACCATTCTGCTATGGATGGTGATTAGATATAGCACACAATCAAAATTATCAATTTGCCTTAAAAAAAAAATTACAGGTTATACTAAGTTTTCTCACTAAAAAAATAGAAACCTTTACATATAATTCAGTTAGAGCATTCAAATTCCTGAGATGCTCTGTAGTCAGAGCACTACCATGTACATTTTATATAGAAGGTAATTAATTTGGCAGCAATAATGTTTAATTTCTGGTAAGTGACTTGTTTCTCCTAACTGTCTAGCAGTAAAAAAGCTGTGAGAAAACCCTCAAAGTAAAAAATATTCTTATATATTTTTCTTTAGCTTCAGGTACAACAAACTACACAAAGGATTTTATCAGACACTTTAATCTCAATATTGATTAGGGGAGATGAAGGAATTTGTTGAACTTGTTGGTTTTTAATTGATTTTCTACTACATGGACATTATGACTTCCCATTTATTGGCTGTCACAGATACTGATCAACAAAGGAATGCTTAGATGTAATGAACCAACCAACCTCCACAGGCACAGGGAAAAAGCCACAAAGCCCTCAGACGATTAGCAGGGTAACCTGTAAACATTATTAAATGGCTGACTGAAAGAGGAGGTGAACAATCCTTATGCTGATCTCTTTGTAGGAAGCCTCATGTTATCAAACATACACAGTCCAGAAGAGTAGGAAACAAAAAAAGCCACATCTAGTGAAGAACTCTGTTCTTTCAATTGCACATTTCCTTCAATTTCCCATTGAAGCAATAGTTTGCTGCTAACCAGTAACTCAGGTTCACATAAAATACTGCTGGAGTATCTTGGAGATCATCACACTGGTAAAGCAGCTTGGAAAAATGTTACATTCATCAGAGGTTTCTTCATCTACTAAATCAATATTTCATATTTCTAAACATTTGCTAGTCTTTAAAGCAACAAAATAGTTAAAAGTGCAGTGCTGAAACAAGGCTGGACTGAAAAATTTCCCAGCAAATCACCCAGCAGTGGTCTGCAGGGATCTGTAGCACACCATGATGTCACACCAGCAGCTGTATGGAAGGGAGCTCTGCTGAAAGGCCACTGACAGCACATGAGACACGCTGGGGAAAAGGCTTTTTCTGACTTGCTTGCTAATCCTCCTCCTCCTCACAGCTGACAGCCCTGACACTTCAGACAAGACTGAAAATTAACTGTCCTTATAAAATGAATGAACAAGAGTCTCGTAAATTTGAACAGGCTTTGAGC
Organism: Hylia prasina; assembly: GCA_013397195.1. Classification (NCBI taxonomy): domain Eukaryota; kingdom Metazoa; phylum Chordata; class Aves; order Passeriformes; family Sylviidae; genus Hylia; species Hylia prasina. The sequence continues at coordinate 522,121 of VYXD01000359.1, forward strand.
TTATGAATTCTGCTGGCTGGCAACTCATCTTTGAGCAAGAGTCTGAAGAACTTTTCTTAAAATGGCTCTTTTAAGAGCTTGTGTCCTTTCTCTGAATATTTCAATGGAGGTTACAGGTCTTCTGTTTCCCATTCTCTCATGAAACAAGTCATCTGCTAAACAGCTTAGGTCTTAAAATGCCTGAAAGCAGAATGAACACACACATTTTTCTTCTAAAAGCCCTAACTCATTTTAGGATCATTTTAATTAGGGTTGAATTTTCCTGTTTTGATAAAGAAAAAAATATTTCCAACCAGTGTTCACAGACTGAAAGTAACTGCATCATTGCCAGAGCCTTTTAAAATAAAAAAGCAGAAACAGCAGAAGTCTGGGTAGACAAGTGACCTCGTAAGAGGGGTTGCTGGTGACTATTCTGCCATAGAACAAAAGCTGCACATATTTTATAAGAAATGTGTTTTAACAAATTGCCTGGAAATTGTCCTGGACGTACCAGAGGGCAGAAGAAAGAGGCTGCTGGCTAATGAACCATGGAATTACGAAAGGTGAAAATGAAAGAGGCATATCAGGTTAATAATAAATTGTGCAATATCTGTACAGAGTTACCATTTTTTCTGACATTTTTCTCACTGTTTTAAATGTCTGAACCTAGTGGGTTCCTATGCCTTCCCTTGAGATTCAGTTCCACTGTCAAATAAAACTTCCTGTCAGGAAATTTTTTGTTCAGCCTAAATTTCTCTTTTCTCAACAGCAATACATTATTCCATGCTACAAGCTCTTCTTCTACAAGGAGGTAAATTACTCTTAATTTTTAATGTTTATTCTTCACAAAAGGTGAACCATTATGTTCTTAACTCTCTGTCAGTCAGCCAAGCTTTAAACATACTGATCCCATAAATCAGATATAATACTAGACTTTTTTCTCTGCAGTCCCTGAAATTTCATTTCATTGTTTAAAGCTGAGATTCTCATACAGGGAGGAAGGTAAGCAGGTGGCTTACAGACTCCTTTTCCCTCAAATAATATTATTTGTTCCTTAAGCAAAAAATTGGTGTTTGGCTAGAAATAAAACCATTCCACAGCTGCTCTATCAGTATTCTGGTTTCTCCATTCTACTTTAAACCTAAGAAATACTCAACTTCCTCCTAGTTTATAGCAATAATTAAGTTACAATGGCCCTTCCACTGGATGACATAAATAGCAATTGCCTGCTAGTATTTCAGTCTTTAGTTCTTCTGAGCTTTCCTGGTGTTGCTGGCATAGCTGGAATACAAATAACTGTAGCATTGTGTGTACACTGCAGAAACACTCAACACAACTATTATTACTGTATTAAGCATATATGCAAGTGTTGCAGGGGCTAAAAATCCAGCATGCAAACACATGCTTAATGGAAAATCTTTCAGAACTGATCCACCACTGCAAGTGAAGTTTCATGGGACTAGATTTTTGTGTTTATATATGTTCTTTCCCAATATTCATTCAAACGACATTCTATCATAATATTTAATTACCACTTCTTGACATAATTTGGGCCCAGGTTGAGATACATCAGATTGAAGCAGAAAATAAAAATGTCTTTAATTTGCAAAGCAATATTTCTTCACTAGTTTCATTAATATCTTTGAAAGAGACCAATAGACACCTTGCTTTTTTATATTTTTCTTCTCCTATATCTGGTGAGAGTCAAGACGAAGTGTGAGAGGGGAAAAAACACCAGCAAAAACTTTATGCATTTATTATTGTTCAGTAATAGCCACACAGAAGAGCAACAGACAAAAATTTGGAATAAGTTTGACCCAGCTGGAGAGGGAGAGTGGGCCAGGTGCATTACAGGCTGGCTGTGGGATTATTTTTTTTTAATGCTGCAAACAGCATACTTGACTATCAGTATTTTTCAGTATGACTCTTTCTATGACTGTTTTCCAAATCTTTACCTTATTTCCCAGTAGACTTACAGTATTACATAGCAATTTCATATTGTATATAGGACTATGGAAGTAATGAAAGTAAAAGTGTCACTGCCATTACCTAAAAAAAGGGTTATGAATAGGAGTGACAATGAGAAAGGTAGTGGGTTCCTTCGCCTGCCATGAAAACTAACTTGACTCTACCTAAACACTTGCAGGTCAAAAGGCTCTGCAGTTTCAGCCAGTTCCCACAATGAGGAAGGGGGAAGAAAAAAAAATAAAATAAATTGCTTGCATTAAGTCAAAACAACAATGGATTTGCAGTCGAAATCTGAAACAGTGAGAAAAGAAGATGTTAGAAAATATTTCATTTGGTCACCTTTACAAGAGAAATCTGTATACAGACTTAAAATGAAGAGGATTAAACAGAAGATTATTTAAGGTTTTTTTTCTGACAACACCATTGCCTCAAATATATACTTTTCTTTTTCTTCACTCTTTCACTTAACTTTTCTTCTGTCTCAGAGATTTCACTAATTTCACCACTTTAGTGGGACACAAACACATTCTAATTTACATTTAGCTAACATTAAATTTCTTGCTAGTTGGAAGCATTTATGCAGTAGAGAGGAAACAGAAAGCATATGCAAGCATCTGAACAGCTTCCAGTTCTTTTACCTTCTGCACTTCATGCTCTTTCTACATGAACACACATTTAAATATCAACTTAACTTCTGCACTTCCTCCACTCTCTGCACACACTTATATATGAACTTTTTACAATTAATAAGCTCTGGTTTAATGCCCTCATGGCATTACAAAAGCCAAGTTATTACAGCAGTAGCTAGAGCCAATTTGGATCAAGCGTAGGTGAATTTAGAATTAGTTTTAATGATAGGTGAAAATGCCTCAGTCTGAGTACATATTATCTAGTGATGTCCACATGTGTGATGGAGAAATGCACACAATAATATGAATATATTTAAAATTTTAAATTCAATCTTTAACTGAACGTGGGAGAAAATCTGCCATTGTTATTTTTAATGGATCGGATTGTTTGCTTACCAGATTACATGTACATGATGAAACTGAAAATCAGCAGTGGAACACCAAGGCCATGTTTACTATATTTCTTCAACAGATCTGTAGGGACCCATTTCTTGCCATGTCTCTGGGGGAGCTCAGCTCAAGGCTGAATGCTGGCCATCCTATTGCTGCACCCTTAGAAGCCAGGCAAGCAAGCTTCTCAAACTTACCAGACAGATACAGGTCAAATTTCTCTTTCTCAGGACAAGTAAGCTCATTGCTGTTGTTGGCTATTAGTGTACCAGTGACTCCCTTCATAAATAAGAACACACAAGAATTACCTCAGATAAATGTCTGAAGAGCAATGCAGGGGCCAGAAAAATAATTCTAACCACGTTTAACCCTAAATCCAGTAGTAATTAAGACCTATCTCTGGGGTATTTTTCCTTCTTTTTGACATAGTCTAACAACCAATATTCATCTTCATGGCTCACTGAAAGATCTCAGTAGGGTGCTTAGTGAAGCTGGAAGACCATTCTTTGCTTCCAGTCCTGCAGCATTGAAAGTGTCATTGTACACAGTTAAAAGTTATACGCTGTTATTTTTTGCTTTGGGGAACACAATACAAAGGCCTGCTCCAAGCCCCGTTGTACTTTCTGGATTTGTATTCATTTGACGTTATGCTGCTTTGGAATCAGGCTTTACCTTCATAAATATCAGAAGGCACTGCTGAAGAAGTAATGCATGTCAAGTGGCCAGCAATCCCTGAACAAAGCAGACCTTGCTCTCCCCATCATCATTATTCACTAGACATGGCAGAATGAAAAGCTGAAAGGATCAAAGAGCAGAGCACCAGCAGTATCTACTAATAATTGACAGTGTAAGCAACACCACTAATCAAGGCCAAAACACAGGACATCATAAAGGACAAACATTCAGGTTTTCTGGCTTAGCTAACACCATTTAAACTGGGACCCAATGAGCAAAATGAAAGAAGGTACTTTAAATATAAGGAAAGTTTTAAGTAAAATAAGCAAAAGCAAAATTACACCTGATAAATCTAAACATGAATTGATTACAGCTAACATCAGTCTCCACTGACATTTTCCGATCCTTCTTACATAGCAGATAACTGTTACTCATACATAGAAATATATAGTTTGATCAAATTAATACTGCCTTTCAAATTCTACATTTTAGATTTTTTCATTCCTTTATGTTTCCTTTAAGTACAATATGACAAAGTAGCAGTTCTCATCTCCCAAAAAGAAGGAAGAAAATGAAAGTAATCCACTGATACTGTCCTAAATTGTCAAAGAGAATGGTTGAGAGAAAAAGCTCTGACTGCTGTCCCAACTAGTGCTGACTTTCATAATCTCTTTTTCTAGACCTTGTGTGTTAGTCAATACAACTATTTCCACAGAAGCAAAATCTCACTACATTTTACCTTCTAATTACTTTATACCCTAAGAGAAAAATTCATTTACTTTTATTGTAGTCAGCATTCATTGCCTGCAATGCTAAACAAAGAAAATAGCCGAGTGACCAAAACTATCTGATAATAAATAGTAAAAGTTAGGCAACTATGAAAATTTGTTTTTCTCTTTTTCCAAGAAACAAGCAGTCATTTAGATATACTAATGTTCTTTGAACTTGACCCAGGAATTTTAGCTCTAGTGCAGAAATAATTTAGTTTTACCAGCTCATTCAAGCACTGACTTCTCTACCTGAAGTGCCGAGGTTTCCCAGTAATGAGTGCTAGGCTGGTTACACAGATTAAACCTTGCATTTCCTGCCTACCAGCTAATACATAGAGGTTAGCAAAAACCTGTGTACTGAGTAAAGCCTTTAACCACCATCAAAACACCCACATTTTGCAGTAAACCCTCTATTTTCCAGCCAGTGTTCCCAAAGTCAGTTCTCACAACTGCAAAGCACTTGCAGATACAATTTAAGGATTTTTACTAAATAAAGTACAGTGGGTTAGTTTGCTGTTCTGACAAGCACCTTAAAGCAATGTCAGCTGAATGAACTGGAGAAAAATATTCCATGGTCTCAGTTTCAACAGTATTCAACTATTCTGAACAAGTAAAATATAATTAAAATACAAATATCTGAAATCTTTAGACTACTATTTTTCACAGCCAGGGTCAATAGACAGAGAATAATCTGTCATTTTCACAGCTGACCTGAAAACTTTGTAGGAAGCCATGTTCACATTCTCCAACTTAGTAGAGACCAATAACTGTTTATAATTATTCAATGCAATATAGTGGAAGATACTCTGATACAAAAAGAAACACCCCTGTAAAACAGAAGACAATGAATAATGTTTAGACAAAAGCCAAACTGCCTGTTTCAAGTGAACCTAGCAGAAATGCTTTGACCTGATAGCAACAGGAAGTATAAAACCTCAAGGACTGTCTTACAATTAAATATTTAGAATGATAAATGAATTATCATAATAAACACTTAGCAATCAGGTAGAAAACGACTAAGAAAACCACTTTTGCCCATTTGTGGTTTTTCGAAAGAAGGTCAGCTTCTGTTTCAATGTAAGACAGAACTCATTCTTTATATAATTCATTATCAATTGACAAAGAGGTTGATTGCATCAGGAATAAATGTGACCCATTTCCTTCAGAATCCCTTCAACTCCTTTACTTTTTTTATTCAGAATACAACAAAATAACTTTCCAAACAGAAAAATGGAAGCAGTAGTGCTACAATTTTATTTATTCGGATCTATTTCAAATGAAAAGATTGTCACAAAAGTACACATTTTTCTGAGCAAACATCACATTAATAACACAAATATTTTTGTGTTTCTACTTCTTCAATTGGATCTGTGAAATCAAAGACAATTTAATCCCTTTTTTATAATTTGAAAGCTATCCAAGTCAGGTGTATAATCAGTGTCAATTGTAGCAGTTAACATCATATCCTCTAATTACTTTCCTGGCAGAACTTAGCCAAGTGAATTCCTAGTATTTGTTTTCTCCACCAGACTGTAGCTTACAATAAAATACTACTTCACTTTGCATTATTGCGCCGAAAGTTTTTTATGCAATTTAGGGAAAGCTATATTCTACATGACAGCAGCTTTGGATCGCATGAAACAGAAGGAAGCATACCTCCCCTATTCAGTTTTGTGATCCTTGTACTATTTCCTTTGCAAAATAAGCAAACGTGAGAAGTTAATATTTTCATATTTTATTACTGTTCTCTTCATGATAGTGTGCCTGGCACATCTGGTAAGTGACCTAAGAGATTTTACTGCAGAAACAACTTCTTTTCTAAAAACTAGAGGCAAGATAAATCACATCTTATAAAGCTCACAGTCAAATAATCCGTTCTACAGCCAGGTGCCCTTCATGCAAGGCTGTGATTGACGCTGTCACCTGCAACCTGCTCCTTCTCCTACACAATTCATGTATTTTCCATCATCCCTTCACATCCCTAAGGGTAACTAACTTTGTGCAAATCGAACTAAATTAATTTCACTTGCCAAGTTCCAGTCCTTAACCTATTTTGTTACATCATCATATGGATATTTCAGTGGGAAAGAATTAAATAGAATAAGCAGCTTTGTTTGCCATTCATGCTTCTACTTAATAGTAATACATTACTATTTTGTGCAATACCCAGCGTGATGATAAAAGAACCAGAAAAATCCTTTGTTTTGTTATGTTTGATCTTCCACTCGAACTGAATTTAATTTAAAAGTATAATAAGCCAACAGAAAATATTTTTCCCTAATTGAGATGTACCATCTGCTCCAGTAATCAGCAAAACACAACTCATTTGGATGTTTGATGCACTGCTTTTATACAACTGACAACAGGAAATATGAACATGATTAGAATACAAACTAATTTTTTGTCCTGGCAATATTTGTTTTACACATACACTCAGTGGAGCTACTTCTGTGAAAACTACTTGGTCCTCCTATTCTGCTACCCTAAATAAATTTTGTAAACATTTCATTCTCACAGAGTCTAAAATAGCAATTTTATCTGCTAGTCACTGACAAAAAATTAGTTTAAATGCATTCTATACTGGAAAATAGCTGAAACCAGTTATTTGTCACACAGATATCTCTGCTGATGACTTACAAAAAACTGTATTCGAAATTAACCCTCTGTAGTTTGAAACTTTTTCCAATTTTTATAAACTCAAATTCTATGATTCAGTAAACTATTTAAAATTTGGAAGTGAATTGGATCATTTGAAATGGGATTCACTCCACGTACTAAACCAAATGTGGTTCAAAGGTGTGGGTTTGAGGTCCATACTATATTAGCTTGTATCAGCCTGTTGATATTGAGAGTATTTTGGTCCATATAGAGCACAGGACTTTTTCCAGAAAGACGCCTCCACCCTGGTAAGTGTTAGTTGCAAGAGAAGTTTAAACGACAACCTGCATTTAAGATAGACAGGGACTTCTTTACCAGAGAATCATTTTAAAACTTAAGGCAAACCAAGAGAAAGAATAACATTAAAGAAGCAACTGTACCCAAACAAATCTTCCTTTGTAGGAGGATTAACCTGCGGTGAATCAATGACATTTTGTTTTAATCCCCTCATGTACCTCTTACAAGAAAAGGATTCTGTCTTGTAGGACAAGGATAAGACAGATGCTTAAGTGTCATACAAAGAGATTTTTCCCTTTGATGTTGTAGGAGCTACGCATGGAACTTCCTCTTAATTCAGGACCACCGTCAATCAAGAAAATCAATAGGGATTTTCTGGTTTATAAGACAGTTATAAAGCTTAGGGCTACTTTCTCTGGGAAATAGATGTTTTAGCTCAATTGATTCACTTAACTATTTGAACTAGTCTGAGTGTAAAGTTCTTATTTTGAGTGTAGTTTCACTTCATGTATGATTGTTGCACATTTACATTGAGAAAAGTTTTGGATTTGTACATGTTTAGTTGGTTTTCATGTTCTCAACATGAAAGAAGGACCAAAGGTAGACACTGTTTCAGAGGTTGAAAAGTGAATGAAAAATTGTTTTTGAAGCACCACAAAAGCTTTATAATGACAAAATTAATGTATTAATTCTTCTATAAACAAGATAATCAAGAGGAAGTTAAAAAATTATGTACACATTTCCTTTTCCTTGTGTTTTAGGATCTGTGCAAAGGAAATACGACTTCAGAGCTCTGGTCCCTTAAGTTCTCATTTCCCTTCTCTTCCAAAACTCAGTGTTCTTTTTTATTGAAATTATCATAATTATAATGAGGGTGAGGGTGTTTTATTTAAGAGATATATATATAGAAAAAAATGACTGAGTCTTCAAGAGGAAGAAAGATGATGTGAGGAGGCTTGAAGAGGTGCACTAAGGCTCATCTATTCTTGTAATATCTTAGCATCTTTCCACAATAATAATTCTCAGTACTGTGTTTTTTTATCTCCGAGCTCAAATCTGATGGAAAGATTCCATCTATTTTAGATACAACAAAAGTACTAAAAGCCAAGCAGTTTAGGAGCAGGGCTCAAAAGAGAATCAAGTGATCCCATTATCCCACTGAGTAGTCCACCAAATTATTCTTATTAACATTAATCAAGTGCAGTTATTTGCTAAGATAACAACCGGTATGTGTCAAACACTTTTCAGCTCAAGTGACAGATTTCAGAGATTTTGTATCTTAAATGACAACACTGCTGTAAAGTTCAACATTCACCAAGACCCCTTGTTTCCATTCCATTTTAGTTTTGTTTGTAGTAACATATTTCATCTATTCAATCTTGCAGTGAGGATGTACTAAAATTTCAGATTTCTGTAAATTGTCTCCTTTGCTTGGTATTATTTAGCTGTGAACACTTAGTATTTTTTCTTTATTGAACCAAATTCTTAACTTCAGCAATACAATGACAAAAAAAACCCCAAGCAAATGATGTTCACTGCATTTCAGTATTTTTAATGTTTTTAGAAAAAAATCATCCTGTATTTTGCGAGTTTTTCACAAACTCCAAGTTCCAATGCAAACAAAGGCATACAAACAAACCTGTATCAGAAGGAATCATTTTGTTTCTCAATTTTCTACTCTAATTGAAAGAAAGCAAAGATGCTTCCCTATTAACTAGACGTTTATATGGAAATAAACAAAAACAAAAAATTAATTAGAAAACAAATAGCTGATATTTGGACCTCTTCTATCTTTCCATCAATGGAACTATTAGTTTGCTGGCTGTGCATAAACACTTGCACATTGTCATCACATTAGATATTTGATTTTTCTTAAAACAGGGCTATTAATTTTCTACCATCATTAAGGTAATTCTTTTAGAGAGCATAAGACAGCCTAATCTTCCTAGTTATGCAGTTCAAAATGCCCAGAGATTATAATATATTTATCTCACACTTTTTGGTCTGCTGTTCTCAGTCTGGACTCTTTCAACTTTTATCCATGGGAAGAAAGACTTAAATGAATATTTTGTTTCACCTTATATATGGTCTTACGTCATACAAGGCTCTCATATAAAAAAACACATTTTCTGTCAGAAAGGCCAGGCAGAGGAAGAGTCAGAAGAGAGAGACACAATAATGATGTCTCATGCATGAGCTCCAGCTTTAAAATTTTCAGTGCAAGCGTGGAAACCTAACCTTACAACATATAATAATCCCAGCGCTACACATATGTAGGTTATATGAGTCTAAATAATGGATGTGGGTTAAACTATACAAAAACATCACATCTTCCATAGTTTTCCTATTAATCTTCACATGTAAGTAACAAAAAAGAAGGTTACAAATCTGCTGTACTCGCAATATGTTGAGTTCTCAGCTGTCTCCCCAGACAATATGTGAGTACAGGCTATGCAAGTCATTGTCACCCACAGGGAGGTGAGTGCTAGCCTTCTTTTCAGGATTTCAGGGTTCTACCTTGGGGCCTATTAGCAAGAAGGCAGACTGCTTTATTATTTGAAAAACTGTTCACTGTGATTTATGGCCTTGTATTAGCCTCCTCATCTTGAGATATTAGACAATCATACTTTGTCATGGACAATCTGAGGTGGGGAAAACACAGAGCATTCATCTTGTCTTGCCATCCAGGACACTTCTTTTCATCTATTGTTTTTTCCTCTGGCATATCATTTCCTTGTAATCAATTTAAATTGAAAACTTTAATGACTTTCCCTGAGCATTACAGAGTCTTTTCAGCTACTCTAAGGGTTTTTCTGCAAGGAAATTAAAACCCCAAAGCCTTTTAAAGTTTGCAGTATTTTCCCTACCAAAAAAAGCATACAAGTCTCATTTGTGATTGAAAAGATTTTAGAAAATTGTCAACTAAGCAGACCCCAAATACCCAGTATAAATATTTCCACATTTTAAGTTCCTGATTTAACCCCAGCTGGCAAATAAGCACCACATAGCTGCTTGCTCACTCCCCCTTTCCCAGTCAGGGGAATGGGGAGCAGAATTGGAAAAAGGTCAAATCTGTGAGCTAAGCATTGTTGAAAAATTGAAATAAGGTAAAATGCAACAACAATAACAATAATAAAAAGGAGAGACAGAGATAAATAAAACCCAGGAAAGACAAATGATGCACAATACAACTGGTCATAACCAGCTGACCGATGCCCAATCCTTCCCCAGGTACTGACTGGCACCTCCAGGCCAGCTCTCCCAGTTTGCATACTGGGCATGGCACTTCGTGATGTGGAATAGCTCTTTGAATTCTTCAGGACTGTTCAGGACACCTGTTCTGCCTTTCCACCCTCCCAGCTTCCTATCACCTCCTCACTGGCAGAGCAGGGGAAACTGAAAAGTTCCTGACATAAAAAGTGTAGTATCAACATTATTCTCACAGTTAATTCAAAACACAGCACAGGAAGTACCAGCTGTACCAGCTACAAGGAAGAAAATCAAACCTATCCCAGTCAAAACCAGGACAGTCTCCAGCCCTTATTCCGTACCATTTATGTCATGCCTAGGTCCTACATTTTGCAATGCATCCCAGTAGGTATCATACCCTGAGGCTATGCACCATTCCTGTGAGAGTTCATGGGGTTAATTTATTCCATGACTTTGGGCTCCACCTGTTATAATAGTTGTTCAGGGCAGAAAATTTGGTGTGGTTTTGGGTTGCTGCATCATGAAGCCAGTCTGGTCCCATCACTGCTGGGCTTGTCCCATTCATTTTTCATTAATCTGGGTGATTTTTGCTATAGTATGCTTTGACATTGCCTATAGTCACCGTAGAAGTGATTATATACACTGTTAACATAGCAATTAACACCCTACAATTTATTTCATTAGCTACCCTCACCTAAAATCCAATCCCCTTGAGGTACTCATCAGCCTTCCCCATCCCCACCTAAACTAACAACCAACCACATGCAAAATACATGCAGAATGAAAACAGATACTGACATTTGGAACCACTGTGCCACAAAGCAGCTGCACGCCGTAGGCAGAGTCTGCTGCAGGTCATTTGAAATGATAAACCAAAAGGTCACAGAGGATATAATAACTGATCTTTACCACTGCCTTTCTGAAGGATGTATCACCTGAGGACACGCAGAAAATTGTTCAAGAGCATTAGTGGAGTCACAGCAACACCAACTCAATGAAAAAGTGATGTTGGAATAAAAAATTATAAAGACATTATAGGAGTTTTCATGAAACCTTGAAACAAAAGAGTTTGGCTTTGCTCTGTAGGGGATAGATGGGCATGGCTTAATCTTTTGTCTTTTTACTCTTAAAGTAAAATGGGCTTTTCACTGGAACCCCAACATTCCTTCATAGTACGAGAAGAATAGGAGGAAAAAAATCTAGTATTTATGGATAAATAAATAAACAAACAAACGCCCTACCTCACTGCAATAAAAGGCCAAGGACATTTTTGTCCTCCCATTCACAAACAATCTGTTAGAACAAAAACAATCTGTTAGAGAGCAGACACCAAATCAAGAGTTTTGTGATGAGAATCTTCCCCCACAACAGTAGGAAAGCTGTGCAGGGCTGCTTGGCTTGAGCAAGAACATCTGATTGAACTGAGGGCTCCCATTAGCACGAGTGTCCTAATACCAGGCCACAAATAACTCCAAAGCACCCCCATTTATTTTCATCAAAAATTTCTCTGCTGATACCTCAGAAACCTCTCCAACAGTATCTGAAGGAAAGTATCCATTTTTTCCAAAAAGTTTACATTTCAAGCACTCCATAAATAAATCCACAGTAACTCTGCATGCTGGGAGGTCTTAAGTTCTCACATCTAAAACGCCTGAGCTGAATTCAGAGCAAAGGAGGGAAATAATACCAAGCATTCAAGTGTCCTACAAGTTCAATCACCACTGACTCAAAAAACCTGGGCATTTAGAACCTAACGTCTGAGTAAAATGTCAGTAGTATTTAAGTCTCCAAGTACCACTGATACTTTTGAAATTATACTTCTGCTTGTCTACCCTTAGTTCTGCCAGTCATACCAAATGGCACAGAATCATGTAGCGCATCTTCAAGCTGTGTTAAGCAGCATCACACGAAGCTGTCAAATTTACTCCAAAGCCCAAAAGAGCTACACCAAAAGAGTGTAAAAATTTAACTGGCTGATTGATAAGGCTTCTATTGGCATTATTATTTTGGGTCCTGACATACATGTAATAAATGCCTTGATGAAATGGTTAAACCAGAAAAAAATTGTCAACAATTCTGTGAGTACATTATTTTTGGAAACAAGGCTAAAACTCCTAATCTCTGTAGTCATTTTGAGACTGCCATTTCTCATCAGCCAAAAGGTGCCATGTAAATTGTGCCATTATAGATATCCTTACATCATCATAAATTTTTCTGCAGGCAGGGACAGATAAAGAGATTACTTTTGAGATATGTTCTTCTGTTCACAGTAAATCATTCCCACTGAAATCTCAGATACAGAAATAGCCTCTCTCTTGTCCTGTCTGTTAACCCTTTGAACTTGTTTAAAAATGTCTTTACCTCAAAAATCCTTGAGATGGCTGTCTTGCTAAAATCACATGGTTAGAGCTGGGCAATTTGAGAGGAGGAAGTGTGGATAATGTGTTTACATAAAACAGTCCCAGCTGACAAACATGGTAGTGAATCCAAGTTAAAAAAATTTTTTTTGAAGTTTCTATTTTCTAGATGAAAAACCTTTAAAAACCCCAACCAGTAAAACTTAAATAAACTCCAAGCATTTTGATGGTTCATTTTGCTTCAGTGAACTTGAAAAACTGAGTTGCTGGGTATCTTTGTAGTTTAAAAATAAGGTACTTACCTCCAGGCTCAAGTGAAATAGTTCATCAACCAAAGACTGAACAAAACAAAAATAGGAAAAAAACCCTATTCACTCTGGTTTTATGTTAGTGACATGCCTGAACTATTCAGCTACCAGCTGGAAGAACATCAGGCAGCCACCCTGCCTGGGAAACAGAAATGATCAGGAGGGATGTTGTGCAGGACTGGATCGCAGTGGCTGCCAATTAGTAAAAACACAACACACATTATCAGAAAAGTACAGTCGAAGAGGTCCATCTGGGCACTTTATAATCCCTTCACATACACATCAATATTTAAAACATTGTCTTCTTTCATGCGAATCAGCAAGAAAATCTGTTTTAGCCAGGCTACAGAGAGTCTGAGAAAGCAGCAATTAAAATCTGTTATCCACATCCTATCACTTTCACTTCAGGGATTTCTCTTCCTCCCACTCTCCACAAAACTAACAGCCATGCAAGGTTTTGCCTTTATGATTGAACACTGCAGGGAGCAAAGAGCAGACTGTCAGTTGTCAGTATTATCACAGAATCACAGAATGGCTGGGGTGGGAAGAACCTCTGGAGGTCACCTAGTCCGAGGCCCCTCTAAAGCAGGATCAGATAGAGCAGGTTGCACAGGATCATATCCAGGCAGATTTTTGTTATCTCCAGAGAAGGAACTTCAGAACCTCTCTGGGCAGCCTTTTCCAGTCACTCCCAAAGTAAAGAAGGTTTTCCGTATATTCACATAGAATTCCCAGTGTTTCAGATCGTGCCCATTGCCCTTTGTCAAGTTGCTGGTCTCCACTGATAACTGTCTGTCCCCGTCTTCCTGGTGATCACTCTTAAGACAGTGAGATATAATGGCTGCAGTTAGGTCAGGGTTAGAGGTATGGATTGAGGGTATAGTTAAACAATCTCATGTTGGGGCAGTTTCAAGCTTGCACATACACAGGCACACAGCACAGTACTCACAGTTATGGGGACAAATAGAAACCTACAAAAGCTCAATGCTTTCTCAGTGTCACCTTGGCCCCGTAAGGCTGCCAAGGAAATTAAGGACACATCGTATTGATAATTCACTCAGCAACGTGTGTGGAGGCTCTAATGACACAACTCAGGGGAGGAGACCCAGGGCAGGGAGCCAGTGGCAGCGCAAACCATCACAAAGCGCATGGAGAAGACTGCTGGCCACCACACAGCTAACCTTGAATTTACAGTTGAAGCCAAAGGACAAGCAGTTTAAATCACGTCTGTATGTGGGTGCAGCATCCAGGCTAAGATCCCACTGCCCCAGCCCGCAGAGCTGTTGACACAGTGCTGTACCTAAAGTGATATATAAGTGTGCTCCTGAGAGACCACTGTTACTTTAGCAAAGAGCTGCTCTAGCATAAAGTGGAAACAAGTTTGTGCCTTAGAGGCAGTCAAGAGATGAACACATGCCCATATAAAATACTACCCTGCCTAGTATCCCAGAACTCTGCAGTGCTGGCTGATAACCCTTCAGAAATATTCTGCCAAAAAACCTCAAAAAATCTGCTGAGCTGGTTTAATGTCTCCAATGACAAACTTTTAGAAAATCAATAATGAATTTCTGAAGAATTTTAGTTAACATTTGCAAGCTTCTTCATATGAATACTTTCTTAGTAATACAATAAGCACAGTTCTGAAGGAAAAAAAATATAGGTTATTGATCCAAGTGCTTTGAGACATAACTGATTAGTAACAGGAGGCAGTAAGAAATATTACCCTTTGGTCCAGTGCAGAGTAATTAAGGATATTAATCAAGTCCAGGTTTTCTTGTGCAGATTCTTGCCTTTGCTATGAATAGTAGCATGGGATTCAAAAGGGTAATGAATACCATAGCTAGCATAGCAATAACTACATAGTATACGTAAAAATACAGCCACCAATTATCAAATACTGGTAGGGTCAGTCATTTAATTTTCTTAAAGAAAACCTATTTATCTTTTGAAGGTAAATTGTCAGCATTGGAAATGACAGTTGTAAAAAGCAAAGGATGTTGGTAGCTAACAGCATGTTACAAACACAAATTGCTAGAGTTTTTGACACATTTCACATCTTAACAGTAAGCCAGTGTCATACAGAAATCAGAGACTAAAAGACACTTCCTATCCCAAAATATTGTCTCCTTAGAAAAAGAAGCAAACACTGGAAACTACATGGCACAGAGGAAGAGAAAGAAAAAAGAAAGAAAAAAAAATCACAGGAGGTGGTAGGGAATAAAAGCAGCTCACAGGCTCTGGAAGAAGATCCCCAGCAAAGCAAAAAGGATAAAGCTACATTTATTTTGGCCCAGCTTTGTTCCTGTGTTCCCAAAACTTCGCAGAAAGTGCATCATGGAGAAAGGCTTTCTTTGCAACTCTCCTAAAATGCCTGGAAATTATTCAATCCTCAACACATCCTGGTGCTTATCACTTCCCTACCTGCAAATACACCCCACTTGATAAATCTTTATTGCATAAGAGCTACCATCATTTTCAAACTAGCTTCCTAGGCTTGAGAGTGCATACAGTGTTATGTATGTGAGTCTAAGGATTAATCACAGGCTTCATACCCTTAAGTGTTGGGCTTCATCCAGGCTGTGTTGTCCACTTTGAAAGTATTCCCATCAGTACATTACTGCCATTTATTCTTAACACACTCTTACACTTTTGTTGTGCAAGCATAAAGGGGACAAAGACAGATGAGGATGATCTTTCAGAGCATTCTGCTTTAGAGTTCTTCCCCATACTGGAGAATCTGTGTGCATAAAGTACAGACTACTAATGTCAGGGTTATCTGATTAGTAAGAAATATTACTTATAACAAATAACCCAGACACTATTCTTTTCACTGAAGCTTTTCCTTCAAGTATTCATGCATTTTCTTATGCAGAAAATCTCTTCCAGATTTTACCTGGAACATTAAATAAGGTTTCTGTGTGAAAAGATATTCCAGTGTTTTGGGACAAAAGAAATTAAAATGCCATCATCATTTGCACATAATTTTGTTGTCCCTGCAAAAGATACCAGATATTTCAGACACAATTAATAGCTGAAATATATGCAGGCAGCTTCTCTGCACGTGATCTGTGGAAAGCTGACACCTGATCTCCATCATCATTTCACAGGACTTCTGAAGCAGTGTCCTGCAAGCCAGGGGAGCAGGTGACCTGCTGGCAGCACCTGTTGGATTCTTCTTGCATCTGGTCCTTGTGCAAAGCTCTGCATAGGATCCAAGGTAGATGGATGATATGCAGCCAGCTGTAGTCTCAACTATATTTAGGTTTTATCTTATCTTGCCCAGTCAAAGATAAATGGAGAAATACTCCTTTATCCACATAACCCCAGTATAGTCTAATTTTAAATGAAACAGAACAAAAAAGACCAAAAACAGCAGAGGGAAAAAAAACCCGTTCTGTGGTCTGAACACCCTTAGGGTTCTCTTCCCTGCAGATTGTTCAGATGACAACTTAAATTTCCCACTCTCATCAGATAAAGAAGAGTGAAGAAACGTCTTCAGAAAATGACTCCAGTTTAATGAACGTCTTTACTCCACACTTTGTTACTCGCTAACTTCAGAAAAATTTTTCACAGTATGCTTTCCACTTGGCTAAGTTTTGGACTCCCTGTTAGTCTACTGATAAATAGGAAACATTTAATTTAGTCATGTGTCTAAAATATGCTGATATTCTGTATTATAGAAGATCACTTTCTTGTACAAGAGGAAGTTGGATTCTTCTGTGGAGTTCTTTTAACTGGAACTATGCAGAAACAACAGTTATAGATATATCAAGATTATAGAGTTCATACACTGTAGATGTATCTGGATTTAACACACAATGTATTCTGAAAAGCTGTAAAATACATTGTCATAGGTCTGTCATTTACATATACTGTGCAAACAGAATCATTCTACATATTTGCTTCTTCCCCTAAAGAAGAAAGCACATCTGAGTAGTAACATGAGCATGGAAAACATCACTATCAACAAGCATGCCTTAAGGCATTGATTTTGTAATATATACAATATATACAATTCTTCAAATTAAGGAAATAGGTAATCTAGCTAAATCGCAGTGTAAGACTGACTCCCATTACGTTATGAAATTTCTGTTACAATGTGTTGGGGTGTCATTACTTTAGCATTTATTTTGGGAACTTCATAGTCAACAGTGTCCCTGTTGGGAAAATGCTCAGGAGGAAAGGACTAAAACTTAAATATGTTTTTTTCTGGTTTATCAAGCTTCTTTTAAACCAAATTCAGGAGCCTGAGAAGAATATAAGGGTCTCATGCCATACCAGTGGTGTAATATTTAACATAACATTTAGCATGAGTACCTCATTTATGTAGTTGCCTGTTCACCAGCAGGTTTTCACTAGCTCTCCATGATACAATTTATTTTCAGAGGTCTGGCCTTCCTTTAAGCCTATATTGGAACAGTGGCTCTTTGGCGCTGAACCAGTAGAATACTACTTCCCTAGCTATTCACCAGGGGTTCAGAACTTCATTGAGCCAAAGGATTCTAAATTACTAATTTCACCCTGATTTTCCCCAGTGGCAGCTAATGTCACTGTGTGTCAGATACTGTCCAGCTGGCAGCTTACTTTCCTAGGACATGCTAATAGTACAGTATAATGACCACAGAAACAGAATTAGAGGGGAAACGGAGCCCATCAAACTGTAGGGCATGAACCTCTACTTACCCAAGTGTCATGCAGCACACTCTACAAGAGAGGAGGTTAGCATTCCAAGAGAGGCCATACACTCCAACAAATTCCGCTCATGGAAGTCCTGAATCCCTGGAAAAATGTGCAACATCCTTAATTTCCCAAGGTTAGCCTAATTCAGTTGGTGTTCTAAATTACATTAATGGCATGGGAATACTAGAGGCAAGCACTTGAACTGTGCTGGAAAGTCATAATCATGCCAGATAACACTTTGATTTTCTTGAACAACATCTAGTTATACAACTTTCCAAACTGATGACAATCCTGGCCAAAAGTATGGTCTCAGCTTCAACTTACTACAACCTACTTATTTGTGCATAACTGCTGTGAGGCTATTTGCCTCCTGTTTATGACAGAAGCTCTGTGGTTTATATTTTACCCTAGTTATGTTCTTTCATTTCCTTTTCATAAAAAGAGCTGCTTTGTCTTGTCTGAACTACAGAGCAGAACAGCAAACAAAAGAAATTATTCAGCAGATACATGAATCACTAGCATTAGCAATACTATATATATTGGTTTTCCAAAACAGTTTCAATGCCTAAAGCCTTTGCCATGGGACAGCAGAAATAATACACCATAACTGTTGTTTCTGAAAGTCTCCAGATCTGATTATTGGCACTAAAATATCACAATATTTTAGTAAACTGAATTAGTGAGCTATTCTTGCTGGAAGCAGCAAAGTGCTAATAGTTTCTTGTTACAACATTCACAACACTAAATGCCTGGGCTTTCACAGACCTGCTATGCTGCTGGAAAATCCTGCCCACTGTCCACTGAAGCATATGACAATTCACAAAGGAAAAGTGCTGATTACGAATTTGCCTAGAAGAATACTTAGCAAAATGCCAGGGTTTTAATAAAATCTATGTGTGCGATTAAACTTTTCCATTCCTTTATAATATCAGCATTGGAGGCCCTCTGGTAAGTAGCAATATATCAGCCACAATGTAAAGAAAAATACTTTTAAGTTACTGTGAAAACAAAAACCAAGGCCACAGTTTACTGAAATGCAAAGGGACACATTCTCTTGGCAAACCTACCTACTAAATCAAAACCCCATAGTTCTGGACTCTAGAATGGTAAAATTCCTGTGCCCAAAGAAACCTTATAGCAAAATTGATTTGACTTAAAGGAATAGATGCAAATCACAGTCCTCATACACAATGAAAACAATTGCCTAGACCCACATGTTTGATGTATGTTTTCACTGTACTAGCTGAGTAATCTTGGATTTCTCAGTAAAACTTCCTTTCCCCTCATGGCAGGTCCCACCAAAGCATGAACAAAAAATGAAATGAATACTTTAACAAAATACATCATTTTTCCAGGTTCAGGAGACACCACCATAAATCTTTCTTAAATCCTTTTGAATACAAACCTATATTTTGCTTGGTTTTAACTTCATCATAGTTCAATACACAGAGTTACACTTGATTGTGCTGAACCATCTCCACAGCATAATGCAGTCTAAGAACTAACTAAAGATAGATAAGAACATCCTTTTTTAGTAACAATTATCTTTGAGATATTAGTTTTACCTCTTTACGTCACATTGAAACCAAGATAATTCAAATTTTCAGAAAAGAATGTGAGACTGACTCCAGCCTACCAAGTAAAGGTCAAAGCAATTACACAAAATGAACTTTACAAAATCAATATTAATCCAACAAAAATAGTCTGTTAAATACTTCCAGCAAACTTAATTCACATCTCCTTCGAACAACATAAGGTTTAAATAGGACAAGTACTATAAAAACTTTTATTCACTCCTGCACTGACATTGCTCTTTACCATTTCAGCTCATTTCTACTCATATGCCACTAACTGATGAGCAACATCATTTGTAAGACGTGATGAAGCAATTCAGTTATATTGAATCCCACTTGCCTTTCTAAAACTTCAAGTTGAGTAATATAAACATGAACCAAAAACAATTGAAACCAGTTAAGATAAAATTAAACAAATATTTTAAAGTAAAACCCCACATACTGCACTTGCTGCATTACTATTTTCCCTTGTTAAAAATTCTAAGTAGTTATTCACTTGTTCTTATTTGAAATGTTTACAGCAAATAAAACTATGCTTGTTTAATGGCTAACAACTAGTTTTGCGCTTCTTTGTGTTTACTTTTACTGGCTGTAGTACAGCTTTACACCATTGTTCTTAGCTTGTAGAAACATGTCTCATTTATAGCTATAAATGTTGGCATAAATCATTCCATCCCTGGAGAGAGATGAAGGAACAAAGAGTATGAAAGGCAAACTTATGGGAAGAGAACACAGCATATTATGTAGGGTTTATGGTTTCATCTGGCACTGCCAGCCAGGCATCCAGACAGAGCATGGAGGTGGTGAGGAATACAGTGCTTCAGAAGAAGCACTAGCAGAAACAGAATAAAAGGTTTTCTACCTCCCTCTTATCATCTCGGGGGGAAAAAAAAAAAAAGGAAAGACAAAAGAATAATACAGTTTGGAAACCACATCACTGAACGAGTGAATTCACAGTAATGCATTGTATATAAAGGACTCATTTGAGGCTTCCTACATGGAATTGACTTTACAATTCTCGCAGCTGCATGGTGTGGGTCAACCTGCCTCCTGTTCTTTTTCTCACAGATGTTGTGATGGATATGGCAAGCAAATATGATCCAGCTCACAAACCTTATGCCACTCTTAAGTCTGGTCCTGGTGGACATCCAGTTCCTCCTCATTCAGCCAAAAAGCACATTTCCCTGCCATGCCACGGTCACTGAGGAGATAAGTACTTCCTGGCAAGCAGTCAGGTCACCTGTAAATGCCTTTGAGTCAGAGCAGCTCAGGCAGATAGGAATGCCAGGCAGAAATGATGGCATGGAGCTTCATGGGCTCTATGCCAAATGTAAATAGGCCTGTAGAATAGCCTTGACCAGCCTGGAAGCATTCAAATCACTGGCAGTACAAACCTTCACAGACCACCCTACATTAAAGGCAGAGGTACAGCAGCCTGACCTGTGCCCAGAAGCAGTACAGCTCAAAAGCAATTGATCTTGCTAAAGAGCTGCTTCCAGCCTGCAGATGGACAGGGAACACCATGGTGACAAACACTGTGGTACCAGCACAGCAAGGGAAGCCTCTGCGTGTTGCCCTCCATGACCTAATGCCTGTTCATAGCTCTGATGAAGGGGGTTCCAGGCATTTCTGTAGGGCTCTTCCATCCCTGTCTTCATTATCTCTTTGCCATCCTGAATGCAGCACACAGGTGCAGTATTCTCACATCTACAACAAGGAGGGCCAGTGTCACAAGTCATTCACAAGGCCCAGGACCTCCTACAAAGTTGGGAGACAACCGAGCAGGCACTAAGGGTACCAGCAAAATCTGCCAGGCTGGTGCTATGGGCAGCTGCTGGATGATCTCAGTGATGAAGCACACATTACAGAGGACAATCCCAGCACTTCTACATGAAACGTATGTGTCACTAGTGCAATATTAACTACAGGTGAGCATGCATGCACTCACCTCAGGACAGATGGGGTTTTACAAACAAAGAGGACCAGACCTAGATCTTCCCTTCTATCTCATCTTACTCCCCACGGCCTTGGGAGGAAAATGCAACCACAGATTCCCTCAGAAGCTTGCATCTGGAAATTCATATGGAAATTAAGCAGGAAAATAAACCTAATGCAATTTGAAATATCAGGCAATATACCTTAAATGTATGTTGACATCTAGCTAAGCCAGTTGAAAAAAAAGGAGCTGATGACATAATACCTAGGGTTGGATATAAACTGATCCAGCAGATAATATAGATACATGCAGATTTTGCATAATTGCTCAGGAAACTAGAGCCAGAAGACTGTTAGCACCTGCCTTCAACATTACCAGTTAAAGGCCACTACAGAGCCCAAGAGAACGTCCTCCGAACTTTGTAGCATAACATCCTACAGAAATTGCCCTAGAATTTACTAGCTAAAATTCAGGCAGTTCAATGTACATGAGTGGTTTGCCACACAACATGCTTAGCTATCCACCAGCCTTAATTTATATGACTGCCATAAGCATCTGCAATTTCATCAGCTAGGAGTAAAGACAGAAGCTTTCAATACATATGCTACAGGGCATATGCTGATCATGGGCTGGTGTCAAGAAAGAACATACCCTCCTTGTACAGTATTACACAATTACAGGTAAATGTATTATGGGGATTTATATCTTCATTTGAAGCATCTGGTATAAATCAACATTGCGGGCAGGATACAAGATTAGAAGGGTCATTGGGTCTTTCCTGATACAGCAAATAATTTGCTCTGTATCAAGCAAAGCATTTTTTTTTCCTCCCTAATTCCAGTAACTCCATTCAACAGCTTCCATTTCCCTTGAATTGCTTTCTTGCAGCCTCCTTACTGTGTCAATCAGAAAGCAGAAGCTAATCATCTGAAAATGTCTTTTCCACTTCCCCAAATATCTACTAGATACGATTCAGGCACAGAGATTAAAAAGCTAAACTCAGCAATTTGCTATGACTCTCCCCATTGCATTCCTGTCACCAAGGGGGCAATTTTTTTGCTTCAAATACAAAAAAACATTCATAATGGAGTTTATTTAGACCTTCTTGCTTTAAGTAAGCAAGTTTTTAATCTATCACATACATTCCTGTAATGTAGGTTTGATGTTAATGGGTTGTAAAGTGGGTAATAATTTTCTAACTGACCTCTTCAATCAGATTAGATCATATTATTGACCATGCTGTTTGTTTTATAACCACAATCATATTGTGGGAGAACATCTTTTGCAAGTAGCACATTTGTAAGTGCCCATTAAGGCAAAGGATGACAGGTCTGCATGTTTGGCACTTTTCTGATATTTCTTTTTACCTTGTTGGCAGTATTCCCATCAGGATCCTAAAGCTATCCATTTGTATGCTTCTGGGTTCCTGCCTGGGGGTTTTGGTTTGTTTTGAAAGATGTTGTGAAATAGACAAAATCAAAAAATATATAAACACACTAATTTTAGAGAACAACACCCAAATCCGCCAGCCATTCCTCCATTTTTTTGAACGGTTCTCTTGGTCACTGCAACATTCCCTCTTAAGAGTAAACTCTGGAAGTTTTTTCAGAGTGACCCAACAGGAATTTTTCAAACATTCGTAAGAAAATTACCATTAATGAGTTCTTTTCAACACCCACTTATGCATTCAATAGCTGCATTTAGCAGAGGTTTTTGAGCTCCTCCTTATCCCTCCTAAACAGGAATGATAGCTCATGTCAGGCACTGGACTGGGACTCAGACTGACACAGTAAGTCCTCAAGCCCTCAGGGCCAATGCCAGCCCAAGAATGTTTCAAATCAAGCTTCTCAGACAATGGTTTTACTTTCCTTTATCACAGTTTGATGTGTATTCTGTGGGTGCTACTGCAACTTATTTTGATGATTTATAAGCAGACAAATAATCTGAGTAAACATACAAATCTGAAAAAGAGCAATGGAGAAAAGCAAGCAAACAAAACACACTGGGAGCTTTGCTGCTAGAGGAAATAGAGCATTAATTTTTTTGTCATCCAGTCTTGCAGTGTGGTTTTGGCAAAAACACTTTTCTCCTAATGTGCCAGTTGTTCCTCTTTAAAGTGAAGATAGTATTTTCCCTCATTACCCTCACTTGTTAATTTGTTCATCCAGTTTTAAGGTTTTCCAAGGTAAGATTTATATTCATACACTGTACAACATAATAGGATGGATCCCAATATTAACTTTGGATATTAAAAATTTTCCCATAAAGATTTCAGTTTCATGATATGAGGATTCCAAGTAAAACAGCTGAAGTATTTATGACAGGCAAGCAAGGAGAAAAAAATCCTGTCTTCCATTTTCATTTTATTGCACTTGACTGAGTCTCCAAATTGTGTTTCAGAGTTGCAATTGAAATGATAAGCGCAGAAAAATAAAGGCAAACGCCAGAAGGAACACAAGTGGTGTCAGCTACACATTATTCTTTTCTAGTTGTTATTTCTAGTAGTGAACTAAGCTGTTTTCCTCCAGTTCAATGAATATAAATATCCAGATATTCTCTCCTCTAAAATTGAGAGGTTTTCAATGTAAGCTCACTATGAAACAGCACTAACTGATGTTGAGTTGTTAGCTTTTTATTATAAATGCTTTCTCTCCATATGATATAAAGATTTCTCCTAGTGCAGTTGAAGTAACTTCTCCAAAATTGCCAACACAAAATGATATTCTAACTGGTGTTAAATCTGCTACTAAATCCCTACTCAACTTAACTGCAGAGTAATTTGAGTACTTTTACCCTGCAGCAACTTGTTCATTAGGGTAAATTTTTATGCACCCAAATTACCCAATATAATTTGGGCTTGTGGAAAGTATTTCTTCACTATGTACACAGAGATTATTCAGTCTTTAGTCAGGAAAACTTCAATTACGTGCTAAACTGAAGAACTGGAATTCAGCCCAACTGCTCGTTTTTGTTGGTTTGTTTAAATTACACTGCAACAGTTTTTAGGAAATGCAAACACAGTACAAAATCCAGACAAAAGTTCTAAAAATGTGACTTTCTGGCCCATCACAGCAGACATGGCTGAGTAAAGTGTCGGTCATGTCCACAGAATCATGGAATGATTTAAGCTGGAAAAGAGCCTTTTTGCTACAATGAGGGCGTTGAAACACTGGTAAGAGGTTGCCCAGAGAGAGAGAGCAGAGGCCTCATCCTTGGGAACATTCCAAGTCAGGTTGGGTTGGACACTAAGCAACCTGATCTAGTTGGAGATGTCCCTGCTTACTGCAGGAAGGTTGGGCAAACTATTCAGTCATCATTGAGTCCAAGCCCAAACCTAACACTGGGAAGTCCAAGGCTAAACCATATCCCTAACCACCGTGTCTACACATCTGTTAAATTTCTCTAGGGATGATGACACAACCACCTTCCCTGGGCAGGCTGCTCCAATGCTTGACAAACGTTTTGGTGAAGAAATTTTTACTACTAGGTCATCTAAAGCCCCTATGGAGCAGTCTGGGGCTGCTTCCTCTGTGCTATCACTTACTCCCTCGAAGAACAGACCAATGCACCCTTGCCATCAGCAAACTTTCGAGGAGCAGTACACAGCATCATACTGCACTCAACTGACCCACTGGCTCTAGGATGACAAAACTGTGCTGGTTTAGGCAAGGCCTTTTATGGGGCACCCAGAGTCCTCATGACAATTCACCTCCACTCACTGTTCCCATATATGCCCCTCAGGTATTAGCTTAATACTAGATTAAAAGAAAACAAACTCAAAGAACTCTATTTTCCCCACCAAAACTTGCTTAAGTTCTCCTTGAGAGTGCCTCATGCCCACTCAGTGCTAGGCTACAGATGGCTAAAATTTACTGTCTGTACTGCAGAGCTGCTTTTAAAAGGCTCTACAGATCAGTTAAAACAAAGCATAATGCTATATTAACTATAGATGTAGGAACAGGAAGAAACTTCCACTTGAATTTAACACACAATGATGGGAAGATAAAGGAACGTAAATCTCTACATTCAGGTATCACACCAATGCTGAAACCTTCCTGTGTTACATTCTGTAAAGCTGCTTCAATTTGCTCAGACAGAAACACAGATTTCTGTCAAAGATATTTGACTTTTCAAAGAAATTGTTCAAACTAACTTTTGATTTGAATTTTTCATTTGAAAAAGAGATACATTAAAATTTTTATTTTTAAAACTCCTGATTTTAAAAACTTTGTTAAACATTCAGATTCCCTATCTTTTCCTTCTTTTCCCTTGTCTTTGAATGCAGTAGAGTTATGTGACCATTAGAGCCTCTTTCCTCTCTCTTTTCCAAAATCTTCTAATGAAAGAATAGCCTGATCAGATATTTCAAAACTTACAAAGTAGCTGAGATTTTCCCTTTTACCAGTCAAAATCTACTTGTGAAAGTAGCAGGGTTAACCTACAGATGTATGTGGTTTTCCAAGATTAAAATATATATGTAATTACACTGTATGTTATTAAAATGGTGGTTTATAATCAAAATAAATTGATTTGCGAGTCCGAAGTACAGCAAGAAGCAATTATTGTACTTGGCATCTGACTTACTCATTTAACAGACAGCTCTATACCAGGAACCATAGTTTATATGCTGCTGAGACTTTTGGTGATGGTAACTTGATCTTAAAAGCCTCTCTTTAGCTCTCACATGTCAATACACTCTTTTGAAAAGATCAGCAAAACTGGGTGGTTACAAGCCTTGCTCAACCATAAAGGCAGTTTTCACAGACAACACACCAAGACTATAAAAGTAAAGAATGAACTCCAGCTAAATAAAGTAATGGTCCTCCAGTGGAAAGACAAAACACAATTAGAATTCACATACTTATTTCAAGATCAATATTCTTCTACTGATTTGCTGAGGAGGCTTTTATGAAATTTAAGCATAGTTCACTTTTAAATACTCTTACCGCCAATGGGTATGGGAGGCTGTATTAATTCCTTTCCTTTTATAAATCAATAATTAGATTGCCAATTTGCTTAAAGTGCTTTGGAAAAAAAGGAAGGAATATGGAAGCTATATTTTACCATTCCACATCATGTGTTGAAAGGCTCAGTAATTCATACTATCACGCTTAATGAATATTATGACACTCAGAAACAACATGGAACAGAATCAAAACCAAGTATGAAACTTTTTCTACACAAGTTTCAATAAATACCTAAATAAATAAATCAATGTTCACCATGAAAGACAGCATGTAGACACAAACACAATTCCTGGGCTAAGTCCATCTTCCCAGTGTGACTTGTGCACTGTAAGGGTGGATGTGCAAACCTAGAGACTGAAGCAAAAAGTGATCCCAGTCAAGTGTCAAGTGATCCCAGTACAATTTTTGCTAGCTACAGGTAAGGAAGGAACCAGGAGAGCAGAGAAGAAATTACCCAACCACCATAGAGATTAAAGTTTTGTTTGTACGTGAAAGTACTGAGTACTATCCTGTTCTATTCACCAGGTAGAATCCAAAATTAGGTATGCTACAGGATCAGCAGGAGTGAATTTCCTTACAGAGAAGGGTTGTGCCTTGGAAAAAGGGTATAAACAGCAGAAATTGTATGTAATTGTGGAAAACCAGGACACTCTCAGGCTCATAAGAATAGATGCAAGTTGTGTAGAGAAGACAAAAATCCTCCAGAAGACTTGGAGGAGCCCTGTAGAATATTTGCTAGGATTAAGGTTCCTGGATCAGGCTAACTCCTTAGGAAAGCCCTAAAGAAAATTAGATACTTGGCCTTATAATTATCCTTAAAGACAAAATATTAGGAATCATCACTTCTAATTTTGATATGTTGTGATATTTTCATAGTACCTTATTGTGTAAAATAGCTTTAAAAACTTTTTTTTTACTCCTTTACTGCAACATTACAGACTTTATCAGAACTTATTTATCATCTTCCTTCCTAAGAAGGTGTATTCAAGACTTGGCTTGATTATGCTTGAACTTAAAATAGACACATTTTTACTTTTTAAAATAAACCAGGAAAAGGCCATTCCTTTAACTTCTGACAAAATCCTGAGCATTTAAAAAAACTCAAGCAAAATCAAAGCTGTTTCCCTGATCTTCCGTTCTTCCTGAGATGTGTGGCTTTGTGCTCAGTGTATACAGGATACTGAATAAGATGGACCTTTGTGCGTGATAACACTCATGGAATAAGACTGAAAATAAAAATATCAATTTTTATGCAAAAGAACACCCCAAAATAACCCTCAAAGGAACACTGCAAGTTAGTGTTTTGTGTCAAAGCTAAGGTTGCCAACTAATACAAAAGTTCTAAAATAAGGATTTTCTTCAAAGAAAAAAAGTGAGGACAAACATTGAAGTTTTTCTGTGAATTAGGAATTTTGCACTCCACATTCATTCTGGAAAAGAACACTGGAATGATAAAGGAGTCATTGGTTGAGGGATGACAGAAGGAAGGCTGAAATACCTGTGTTTGCTTAATAGTTACATCATTAACACATACAATAACAATCCCATGTTAACTAAAACATAGTTAATATAAAAAATAACAATTCATTAATAATAACTCAACACAATAATAGCAGAAGTTAATGTGGCAGTCACCCAATGATAGTTTTCATCCTTTAATTAGTGATCAACAAAAAGTAATTATAATTCAGCACAAACTTCACACTCAGTGTGCCTGGTAGGTCCCTATACAATCTACTGCATCCCATATGGGGAAACATTAATTTCTTCTGAAACATCCTGACAGTGTGAGCCCCATTCAATTCTTAAATCTCTGAATTGGCTCAGGGAAGCATAAGTCAATCATATATGGCCAGGGAAGTGTCTTTTATGATACACCACTGTGTGCTCTGGCTTCTCTCCTCCACTCCACTATTCCCAAATAAGTTTTAAACCAGTAAGGAAGTGTTATTACTTTGCTTGAACTTGTACTCAGGGATATTTAGCCTTCTAGGAGGTATGAGTGCCCCCAAACTGCATTAGTTGTTGGGCTGCAGCAAAGCCTAATACTGGAGTGTCTCTAAAATTACACAAGAATACATGAATGGCACATCCTGGGCTCTGGGTCCCTGCAACTTCCTTTCATTCTAGCTGCAATATGTCAAACCTTTGCTGTCAGAGAGCAGCAGAAACAAAAACCCAGTTAGTAATAAGCAGCATTATGAAAGGAGAGATAACAATAACCAGGGAAATTGATAATTTTGCAGGTTTTGTTCAGGAAGGAGGCACCATCCACAGTTTACTTTTAATCTGCTTTAGAGAAAAAAGTATATTGCTTTTGGCATCAGATAAATTTAAAAAAAGGAGACTGAGGAGATTAATTAGTTTTAGTTTACTGAGTGCCCTTCATTATTATTGTTGAAAAAATGCACTTAGGCAGCTAATACGGAAAGTATTTTAACTCTAATGGACATAAACATTGTATTAGGTTTTGGCATTAGAAAATGGAAACAGAGTTGTCTTAAGGCTGGCTGACATATTAAATACTATCTTCTTTTCTTCCACATTAGAAATGTTAATTGAGCAACAAAAGCCATCAACATACCAGTGAAGTTCTCCTCACGTATTAGCAACTTTCCCTGGTGACCTGACAATACTGGATAGGTGAGCAGCTGCTCAGGAGTGCAACCATTATGAATTCTATTCCATTTAATAGCAGATGCAGGAAATGGAAGGTTATATTACAGATCAATACACAGGCTAAGGGAACCTGACAACCTTTGGTTAGAATCAGAAGAATAAATGGCATTAATTAATTCACAGAGTTGTTGAAAAAAATACTATTTTTCTGTAACCGAGAAAGAGGAGAAATGCTCTTCTGTGAAATAGAATATTGATTAATGTGAAAAGCAGCCTCAGTTATAAGTATCCTGTCACTGTAGAACTTGTAAATTCTGTTTAGGCTGCCACTTGAAGAAATCTCAACTATTTTTTTGATTGTCAAATATTTAGCTGACAGGATAGAACTTAGCTGTACTGAATATACTTTCCAGTTTAATAATAATGACACTGTTGGTGTCCTCAGATAACATATTCTTTGTAGCGCCTCCCCTACAGCTATAATTGGGTCACAAACTATTTACTATTTGCTCCACTGCTGGATTCCTTCCCTTCCAAGTTCCTTTCTTCTGCATTGTCCTCCTTCCTGCTCATATTCCCCTGGTGTCATGGATATGTCTTTTGTGCACACGTGAAGGGAACATCACATTCACAGTAATGGTGCAGAAGGTACCTGATGAAGTAGAGGACTGACTCAAGAACTAGGCTTAGGAGAATGCCCTTTGAATCCTCCTGGGGGTCTAAAATTATTTGTGGCTGAATATCACCTGGATCTCTGTCCATCCTAAGCATCAGAACCCTCACATGCACTTAGAAAATAATCCAAATGTAGAAACAAAACATAAAAGAAGTAACAGTCTAGATGTGAGTCCTGGCTGACTCTTATTTTGAACTCCAAAAGGGATACTGCTATACTGATCTTTCATCTTCTCTGTAGCTACTAGAAAATTGTTCCTGCATATCCTCTTGGAGATCTGCAGGAGGATGACCATCCAATTAAAATTCATGGCTAATATTCCCAAAAGCCTGTCACATTAATGTCCTGTAACTGTTAAGCAGCAGATACTGCGTCTGGAAGAAGTCATTCAACAGTCTTTCCATAACCATAAGTTTTCCCAGGAGTCATCTGGTAATTGTATTTTCAAGCTGCATATTTAGTTAGATAAGGGAGGGGTAATCTTATTATTACTACCTGTAGCCCAAGACGTAGTAAAAGAATTCTTGTTGAAGTGGCTGTGGATTTCAAACACCTCCATACAATTTCAGCAGTTATTAGAAATTAGTGCCAGTTATCTTTTTGAACTACAAATTCTACTACTTTGGGTCAATAGCTCATTTTCTGAAGACCTTTCTGAGCAACTTTTAGTAAAGATATTATCTTCTAACCATGTAACATAATGGATATAGATTTGTTCTTCAAACTCGATAGTAATACAGCAACATCTACAAAATCAAAGGGGCTGCTCATGTTAGAGCTATGGAATAATTTTGGTTTAGGTTTTCACGAGCCGTTGAATCAGTCTGCTTATGCTCAGTTTTGACTATATTAGTAGGTATCTTTTTTAATTGAGAAAAAAACTATGACTGACTGATTGAATCACTTAAAGTGAATCCATAAAGCAAGTATACAGATTAAACACAATTCTCACAGCTTGTGTTTCTATGATGGCACATCACAGTGATAACCATGTGATATGGTGAACGCTACGTAATTAATGTATTTTCCATCCTCTTTTGCCCACTCTGCCTGTTTTCTGCCCTCTGAAGTATTTCCCATGGGACTCTTAATTTTATATCCTTAAACAGCTTTAGACAGCTGCAAATTTTTAAAAATAATCATTTACTCCCAAAACTGTACTTCTTCAATCTGCTCTGAAAAATGGTTTCCTTACAAATACTCCCTAAGATGTCAAATGCATCAATTTCAGTCATGCAGGAGTGGCATTTTTTTGTCACCCTACAGGTTAGTAGCATCATATCCTAAGATACAAAAACATAAGCTTTGCACTTTCTTGGAGAGAAAAGACAATTTCCTTCCAACAATACTTTTAAAACCAAATAAAACCTGAAAACATTTGCTTTATTCTGTGTGATGCTATAGAGTCATAAATTGCATACATTTACAAATTAATTTGCCCAAGTACATGTACTAACAGAGGAATGAAAAAAAAAGCAAACAAGCTATGCAATTAAGTTCTGTGATATTTCAGGCACCTCTCTTTTCCTGCACCTAAGTACTGCTCATTCTTCCACTTCCCTGTTCTCCCAATCTTGGCCTTCAGAGAACACAGCACACATATAGAAAAGAGAGGAAAAGTAAACAAGATGCTGCAGGAGAAAGGCCTCAAGTATTTAACTCCTTTGTTCTGATTTCTGATTGTACAAGCTTAAATCTGTGCTTCTGAGGTGTGCACTTGCACTGTCATGTTGTATGGTGACATTCTCTTTACTTTTATCT
This sequence comes from Hylia prasina, assembly GCA_013397195.1. Lineage (NCBI taxonomy): Eukaryota > Metazoa > Chordata > Aves > Passeriformes > Sylviidae > Hylia > Hylia prasina. The sequence continues at coordinate 553,515 of VYXD01000359.1, forward strand.
TTAAGAGCCTAAATATTAGACATGGATCAGGTCAGGAGAAAAGTATACAAAGTACACCCTTTCTTTCTTCTCAGTAAGCCTAGTAATTTTCTTGAACTCTAGTTTTGACTATTTTCCAATAAAGAAATTACATATTAAATGTTCTAATTTTGTTTTTTTTTTACATTGGGGAAAACAATGCAAATTAGAAAGTACAGAGTCTGAACATTATTTAAAAGACCCCATCAAACTTCGTATGATCAGCAGTGATAAACATCAGGTCAAGAGGATCTATTAAGCTCTATTCAGAACTCCTATGGCTATTTCAGAAAAATTCCCCCTTTTTACCATAGGGTTCAGGTTCATTAAGAACCTTCAGGTCCAGCAAGTGAAGGAAGAAAAAAGTGGGGTTTTGTGTTTTTTGTCTAAAAATGTAATTCAGGATACGTTATAATGTATGATGTAATTTTTAACTCTTTACTGATTCAATATAGATTGGTGATAAGATTCCATCCAACACATTATTCTAAATCCCCGTAGAATAGCCATTGCCATTTCCAGATTATATCACAAATTATTATACATACGGTGCTGCATTAATGAACTTAAGTATGACATCATGAGGTTTTGGAGTCCAAACTGGAAGGCTTAGAAGCATGAAACAGCACCAAAAAATAAAATATTAAAATTAAACTTAAAGTACAGAAGAGACACTCTGGGATATATTTTACTAACATCACATTTTAATCATTCAGCATCATGATACCCCAGCAATTTAAAAAAGCTTTAGACCCTCCACTAGCTGTCTATATGCACCCAGTTACAATTATGTCCATTAGTTGCCTTAGCAACAGAGGCAGAGGTTAAGTCATTTTCTAGAAGAGGCCCAGTGCAAATTATGGCATTATACCAACTTATTGCCAATCGTTTTAATTAAAACATTTCGCTTTCAACTCAGCTAACAGCAGAGATCAGTAAACAGGGCAGATCAAATTACTGATATTTAAACTCTCCTGCCTTTGGAAAAGCCCACTGCAGCTTAATTACTTTTGGGTAGGACTGATGGAGAGAGAGCAAAAACTGAGATTATTCCGGAGAGGCTCAACATATGAAAAACACAATATCATAATTCTAAACATGTGCAACACCAAATAAAACTGATAGAGTTTCTAGGCACTTATCACTGTGCTGTGGACACATCCATGATACTGGCAACAGAGTACCTTTTTCCATAACCTTCCTCGGCCACTTTTCCATTATTTTCCATGAGGCAGTGGAAGAGGCAGAAGATGCTTGCCCCATTTTGCCTTTTTGATGGTGAAAATTAATTTTTCATTTCCACAAAATGTGCTAGAGCTCAGGAGAACCAGTATATCCAGGCTCATGTGCCTGGGAACTAGGGGAATGCCTTGATGCCACAGAAGACAAGAGAGGATCTTGCACAAGTAACAGATTTTAAAGGGAATACTGTGCATGCAGTATAAGAAACAAGGAAATGGGCCAGGAGACTCTGGGAGTGAGTGTCAGCACAGGTAGAAAGCAGAAAAGGAACAGGTCCAGCATGCAGTCACTACTGTAGGATAGCCAAAATATCATAACACTTGACAGCAAATACAGAAGGAATCACTACCTACTCCTTTCAATGCAGCCCAGAAAGTGCTTATCTGAAGTGTTTGTTTTGAGTTTCTCATCCACCAACACCCCCAAAGTCCTCCAGGGCTGCTCTTCATATTTTTGGTTTAAAATCATGTGAAGGTAGTAATAGAAATACACAGAAATTTCTTCATCTTGAGTCAGCATCTTGGCTCCTATGACAATATTACTTTTAAACATTCGTAGTCTTGTTTTGTTTATATAAATTCTGTTGCAGTACTATACTAGGTTCTATCTGCTCCTTCTCCAATGGAAAGCTGCCCCAAACTTATTTAAACACTGTTAAAATACAGAAAAGAGTATTTTTCTTGTGTAGCAGCAAGCAAATTATGAAAGAAATTATGCAGCCAATTCACCTTTTCATAGCTTCTAAGCAGACCAATCATTCTTTCCAACCAAATATCTTAGGGGGTCTATATTTTTATCATTAAAATACATTTCTAAATCTTATTGCTAATTTATTGCAGACTAAAACAGGTTGATTTTTTTTTGCTTTCTGAGTGAATAAAATTCTGAATATATAATAATAATAGTAATTCATTCATGTGCTGTTAGATTTCCAAAATGCACTAGAGTATCCCTTAAGTTGCTCTTTTATGATAGATCCCACTGTGGTGAGGAAGGACATTTAAAAGGAGAGGGTTAAATTGAAGTAAGAAGAAAATACCCATTAAGAAAAAAGCCATTATTCTTCAGCTAATTGCAGGAGCTAATCAGAATAATTAACCTAAGAGGAATCATAAAAAGACACCTACTCTCTAAAACGTACAAATGTATGTAAAAAATATAGAGCTCTTTCTACAGATGACCTTCTAAATTACTAAGATAACTACACGCAAACAGAATACTGGTAATTTGTAAAGAGAAAATAGGCAGAAAGAACACGAAAACTTCATAAAAGCTAAGTTTTCAGGGTACTGCAAGCCATGAAACATTTTAATACTTTCTTTTCTCTTCCTCTGCTAATCACCTATTTAGATCCATACACAGTAAGGTGAGTTTGTATGATTATTTTGAAACCCTGAGAAGTTTGCTACACATTTTTGAGAAATAGAAATAGATGGTAGATATGTAGAGTTTTGTCACTGATTTCACAGATTATGAGCTGAGCAGAACCCAATGATAACAACATAAAAACAAGACTTTATCTTCAAAGAATATAGCATTTGATATGATAAATCAGAAATCTTTTTCCTACCCCCAAAAAATTTATAATACAAGCCCCTTGCAAGCTTTCACCTAGCACTGCAAGTGCTTTTAAGTCTTAGGTTCTGAAGTCATGTTAAAAGAACTCTTGTAAGAATAGGAGCTTTTTCTCAAAAAGGTTATTTTTAATCTTCCTGTCTCTCCAGAAAACTGTAAATGTAACTCTTATCCTTTAACTCAAAAGCCTAATGAAAAGAAAAAAACCTCTATTTTGGGTTTTATCTTTATTCTTACTATTTCAAGATTGATAAATTGATATTAGAATTTGGGAACACTGATATAACAAAACCACAGGACTGTCACATACTTTTATATGCTGAATTCATTAGTAATACTAGTTTAATGAGAAATTTTGCCTTTCATCAAGTATTGATATGATGAAACTGTTTGACTCTGTCACTTGTTCATAATACCAACAAATATAACAGTGAAATGTTAAGGTGTGTGCTTTATAATGATTTCTGGGTTTTTGGGGGGATGGGGGAACCTGGAGTTGTTGATGTTTCTTCATTCCCTTTTAATGAAGAAACTTTTTCTTAGAATAAAGTATCAACTTTTCCCCAGATCTGGAACAGGCTGGCAAATCAAACATTCCTGATACCATACCCCCTTGAATTCAAGGCAAGTTTTTAATTAGTTTGCTAATTTAGGGCCTTACATACAACAATATAATTTTTCCAACCAATGAATACCTCAGAAAAAGTAATTTCCTACACATCCAGTCCAAAGTTTCTAAACGTTTCCTCTTCTATTCTAAATATGTGATAATACTTTGATGAGTCAAATACTACTTTGTTGAGTCTCTTAAGCCACTGATTTGATTGATTGCAAGGTTTGAAGAAATTACAGGAAAACTATTATGTGTAAAGCCTGATAAGAAACAGTTCAAATTGGATTTCATCACAATAAAGATACTCTTAAGCCTTCTGCATGCTGTTCCAAACTACATTTGATATTTGAACTCACTCACAAAAATCTGTATTACCAAAGAATTATAGTTTTAACTGACTCATAATTAAAGCTTAGCTTCTTTTTAGAAAGAAATGCAAACATTTGTGAATTCTATTACATTAAGCACTTCAGAAAAATACACAGGAATAAAAAAACTACTGATAAATTTATATTCTTTCAAACCAACACTTTCATGTGTCTCTAAATTTTGCTTATATTTTAGTAGCTAGAAAAAACATCACAGTTCCTTGGAAAAGCCTCTTTTAGTAATAATTTAAATTATTTACAAGAGTCAAATGGATTGATGCTTAATCTCTCGAAAAAAAGCAAAGCCTTTAATGGGGAAAAATTGCAAAAAACAACCCCACTCAACCTCCACCCACACTCCCACCACTGGTACCCTTTAGGGCAACAAGAAGCACCCTGCAAATTAATCTCATCCCAGCTTCCTCCTTGCTAGGCATTCTAATTTACTCAAGGACTTTTTACACTGATAATAGATACACACACAGACATATCCACACTCTGGTATTGCTTTTTTACATGAAGAATTTGATTGTAAAACTTAAGAAACCTTGGCTTTGGGCTAGCTTTCCACTGGAGGAGGAGCAGACAGAATCTATTATGGTACTGCAAGACAATTTATAGCAACAAAATAAGAACACATATATTTAAAAGTAATATTGTAATAAGAGGCAATTCAGTCTCCTAAGACAGTATTATGTGTACATAAAACAAAGTGCAAGAAAGAAACTATGGCAGTGTAGATATATGTTACTATGAGCAATCACATCTTTGAGGTAACAGTTTTTACATTGAGAATTTTTTTTGTTACACTGACAGCAGGTACCTCATGCTAGCCTCAAAAAAAACTATAAGATTTTTTTTTTCACTTATTTAGAAAACTGAAAAATAATCCATTAACACAAATTCTATATGGATTAAGAATTTTCTTATGTTTTGGAAGTTTTCAGTGAGAACGGGAAAAAATACAAAGCAAATGAGTCTCCTACTCTTGGGGAAGGCCTTGCTAGAGAAGTATAACTCCACCTCTCTCCCTCTCACTGACTCATTATGTCAGTGTGGATAGAAATGAGAATAAACTCAAGCCTAAGATGTGCAGCATGCAACACCGTCCAAACATTACATGGGCAAGCAACAGGAGATGTAAATTCACCTTGCTACCTTAAAAAGTCAGAATGGATCTGAGCTCCTATTTCAGTAACTATGGATGAACCAAGATTGACTGGGCTTTATTGCCTTTGATTTCTATCCACAAGAAAGTAAAGATGTCTGCTGCTAATACCAGTGGACGACCTGCCAACAGGAAACCTTAGTGAATTATACAACAAATGATAAAAACCATCCTCAGGACCACTCAGACTCAAAGGGTAAGTCCTTTCACACCTCAGTCAGGTGCAAGGGTTGCAATGAGCCATTCACTCATTTACACTTTCTGCCCTGAATACCTGCACACTTCTGTTGCTAACTTCTCCTTACTGCCCCTTTGGGAGCAATGCCTGTTAATTGAAATGGCCCTCCTTTGTAACAGTCAGCAGAGGGTTTGATTACTGTATTCCAATAAATAATATGGCTGTATTAATTCAGACAGAGCAATTAACACACAGGCCAGACATTTTTACTGTGCCATTTTTACTGTATACTACCAATTAGGTGTTTCTATCTGAAATACTATCCCCTACTGAAAGCCAAATAAATTCAGCTGCAGATTGATGTTTCCACAATTGTGTCCCCCATTAAGTAGCATCTGACAGCACCTTTCAAACCTTGATCCCCCCTGCCCCCAGCTTGCATCTGGATTCACACTCAATCCTTTCTATCTGCCTTTTATTTTTAAGGAGCAAAAATTCATGTTGATACTTTGAATCAGATATTAAAAAATTACACTGGAAAATTAGATCCACATTCCACTTTCTGCTATTTATAGTCACCACAAGGATCATTCATATAGAAAGAAAATAAAATTTATTCTCCAGAAAAAATAATATTCGATCAAATCAGTGCTAAAACCATCAGATTTGGAAGTGTAGGGGGGAAAACAAGGTATGTGTAAAGCACCACAGTATTTGCATAAAAACATCTCCTCTTCCATCAAGAATGTTTCATGACTTCTCAGAAATTTAGTTTTCAAGGAGCAAGCAAGAAGAAAGCAGTACTTTGATAAGTATACGCTGATGATGGAGGAATCATAGGATAGATTTTACTCACTGCATGAAGTTTTCTGAATCAGAGCTAAGTTTAAAAATGTTGTATCATTCTTACAAATAAACACAGAAGTAATTACATTCTTTTTGTTCCTTTAATTGTTGTACATGATTGGGCTTTATTATTACAGTATTTTTGTACATGTTTAAGAAGCTAAAAAAGTTCTTTGTATAAAAAGGCTTTACAACTCCTTGTTTGGACAGTTTCTGGTGTTTTTCAAAAAGCCAGTGCTATTAGCCTAATTTAGATATCAAGGTATCACAGGAGCATATGGAACACAGAACCTGAAGCCAAACTTGCACTTAAGGATATTTCACACTTACACATCTTACATTCTCTTTAAGTTACAACTCTAAAACTGAAATAAGACTTATCATTCTCTATTTTGCCATCTCATCATTTTCATTTGAATCCTTGTCTAAATGTCTTCAGGAACAATTATTTTTCTAACTGTTGATGATAACTAAGGAAAAATCTACACCATTAGGAATATTCTGAGTGTAGTCTAAAGGGAACATGAATGAAATGTTTGAGAATGAGTCCTTGATTGACAGGAACATGTTACATATTTTCTTATCTGTTAGTCTGGAGTAAACCTTTAAAAAACAGTCTTTTGCTTTGGTTTATAAAATAAACACTGAAGTTTGTTATTAAAGCTATCAAATAGAACAAGAAGGAAATATGAGTGATTTTTTACTTTAGAACTATGAACAGATTGTTATCTTTCCTCACTTGATTACATGCTTATGAAGACCTTTAAGTATTATGCAGTATAAAAGCAATTCAGAAAACAGACACCATTTCATTGTGTGATTTCTCCAGAAAAAGGTTTCTCATCCTTCATTTGAGTAAAATCCAATTTGCAAAAAACAATGGGTAGAAAGCACGAAACACCAATCGTGGCATAAGATGTTTGATCCTGACTGCTCTCTGCGTGGTATGATTGTGCACTACAAACTCTCCTGTTGATACAAAACATCCAACTTCTACTTCATGACAGTTCTAGAGAGCGATAAACAGAATAAACAGAATAAAAAGGTAGAATGTGAAGTTACTGGGTGCACTGCCTCTCCCCCTGAACTTCTCTAATTCCTCAAAGCTTTCTTCAGCTCCTCATTCCATGTGCAGTTATCAGCTTTCTCCCCCCAGGGCCTCTGAGCTGCTTTCCCGAAAAGGCAGCTGTGAAATGAGGCAGAGCCAGCAGCTTTACAAGTTTCCTTAAGGAGCCCACAGAATCACTTCAGCAGTGTAAAATCTGCTTCCTGGAAGCTTCACAGCAGCCAGCAAAAGCAGTCACAAAGCAATATGTACAGACCCGCTGTTATCTTACATTTGGGATCTCCTGTAAACTCTGCAATCAGGCATAAGTTAATGTAGGTGTGCATTGCAATTCCTTGAGAAATGAGTGCAACCTGCTTGCACAAGTCAATTGGTCTTTGTCATCTTCCTGTCAACTGACTTGTTAATTTGTTTAGATATAAACCCCCCATTGTTCGTATGCAAACTAATACTGATTTGAGATATAACAAAACTTAGTTAGCTTGATGTTATTTTAAAACCAGGTGGAGCTGCTGACAAAGTGAATGTTGACACCTCCAAGCACAAAGCTCAGGAGCAGGAATTCCTGAGCTGAAGCTGGCAGGAGTGTATCACATTCCTACCAAGCCATAACAGCAAGCAAGAACAACCATTCATTGGGAAGTAAGTTAGAGGGCAATTCTTAAATAAGTGCTTTAGGAAGCTTCTGGGGTTCTCAAACCTTGCCTCTGAACTACATAAAGCTGCCTTCCCTAACAGCCTAGGTACAAGGAAATGAGGGCAAAAGGGGAGGGATGCAAACCTCCAAAAATTTTTCTTCCCTTCAAGGAGTCCTCTGATAACAGTCTATCAGTGCTTCCCACTGTACAGTATAGCCAGCTTGGCATAGGAAGAAATGCAAACATGGTAGCTCTCCAACACTCACTCACATAAAACATACAATAGTCTTACTAACATAGATGATTACAGACTTCAATAATACTAGAAGAATCTGATGAGCAGCATGAAGTATTATAGTACGGTTTACTTCACATTGCATAAAGTCATCATTACCTTCAACTCCTCTGTAAAATAGACAGCAGAAATAGATAACTAAAGAACAAAGAGTTCGGGATAGCAGCACTACTGCAGCTAAAGGGTAAATAAATCCCAGTGAACAAGCAGAAGCCATTACTACTGTTGAAGAAGGAGTAGCTTCCCTTTTGTGGAAAGGTAAGTAAGTGACTCTTAAGTACATGACTCATTTCAGTGATGCACCAAATGCAGGGAAGTCATCTCAAAGTTTTTGAGTTTACTCAGCAAATAATAAAAAGAATTATCAGCTACATTTGACAAATTAAACTTTTATTCTGACTCAGCTGCACTTCTGTAGGCATTACTAGAGCTGGTCATTATTTGGAAAAGATGTGAAGTTTTTCTTGTCATGCCTCTGTCTCTCCTATTGTTTCTCTAATCTGTTTGGAGAACATCCATAATGAAGTAGCCAGCCCCATCACCATAAAATTTCCTTATTTTTTGTCTCTCCAATAGATAAAAAGTATTAGCTGTAGCCTTTCTACATCTCTGAGGGTTGCTCTTGTGTTCCTTTTTAGTATAAGGACTTCAAATTCCATATTTCTCAAAAGATTTCTTCCTTACAGCACTGCTCCTCTGAATTTCCAATCAGGCCATGTTTCCATGAAACTGTGGGCCATACGAAGATAGATCCCTACTGATGCCTCACCAATGCCAAGCAGGGCAAGGCTATTTCATGTGTCATGTAGATTCTACATCTGTGTATAAAACCCTGTTCAGTATTCACAACAGCATGAAATTGCTGACTCAAATTCAATTTCTGATCGACTGAAACCCTAAATCCTTTTATGCAGAAACTGTTGGTTAGCCTGTTTACCTCTGTTCTTTAAAAATTATTCAACATGTCTGTTAGCAATTTTTTTTGTCAGAGCAATTCTGACAAAGTAAATATGCCTACCGCAAACATATTAACCAGAAGAACCTCCATTTCCATAACTTACATGGGCCACAACTTCATACAGAGGTGCTGGCAGCTCAGACTAGACCATATTGTGTGGTCTAACTCCTTTTTAATTTCCAAGAACACCGTCTCTGTTTCATAAATACAAAAAATGCAGCCTTTTGTCATGTGGAAGAGAAGCATAGGGGACCTATACAGGGTGTATAGTACCTTCTTAATATGGTGGAGCCTTTAGCAGGACAGACTGGAGGCAGCAGGCCCCTATGTCTAAATCTGCTACAGCTCACCAAATGCATATGGCTGGGTTTGTCTCCTTGTTGGCAGTGACATTTCTATTCACCTGCAACTCAGTATCAAAACACCTTTCTAATCTGTGAAAAATATGCAATGTGATGATAATTTCATAGGAGACGTCTAATTTAGGATACTAAAAAAAAATTTACTCTGGCTGATTTTTGCACTGACTCAAACTTTTAGGACCAAATTTTAATTTTAGTTTAGTTTTACTGCATTAGTTTGTAATGTGTAATTTCATTCTGTTTAGTAAGATTCAAACCTATTCAGAATATCAAAAGGAAAACCACTGTATTCTACTAAGTTGAGCTTGTCAGCTGTATACAACACAGAGAGGGGAAGATACTAGAACAAAAAAAAAAGGTAGAATCAGAAAAAAAACCCAGAACCTAAAGTGCAAATGATTACTTTTTTACTTAGTGCTGATCCAGAAAAAGGAACATTAAAACACATGAGATTTTAACTGATGTTTCCTGCCATAAAACAGTTGGCATCCTCAAACAAAAGCTTCTATTACCCTTGTCAGTATAGCAATATATGGAATAAAGCACTTCACCATCAGCCTCGTTATTCTTTGTGCTATGAACACAAGAAACCCACATCATAAAATACTGTTTAAAATATGCAATAAATTGCACCCAAGAGCCATTTCTGATACATAATCCATCTTGACAAGCTTTGGGCTGACTTTGCTGGCCTATTGACCCTGCCATAGGCAAAGCATGTCTCTTTGCCACAGCTAATCTTTTCTGGACACCCCTGTCACAGTGCAGCTCCGTTTGAAACAGCTGAAAAGGTCAACGACTGTCTCTCCACTTTCAGACTGAATTCAAATAAATTCATATCTAGGCATCCAAAGTGCTGCGATTCGCTACAGGATCTCTGCACATGCACTTTGCTCTTTTTGCCATTTCCTTCCCCCATGGCTCCACCCACCACTTTCTTAAAGCCTCTTTGGCTTATTCATATAGTTACAAACCTTTTTAATTACAGATCTCATTCCTGCATTTTATAAAGCTATGCATGTCTTGCAGATAGCAACCAAGGACAAATGCAGAGATTAGGCTCTTTTTATTCATCTTTTACCCAGACACAAAATATAGAACCATGTACAACCTCTGGACTCCTATTTTCTCAGTCTGGACTCTTATAGCCGTTGCAGTCACTGGAGTAATTTCCAGACATTAGAGAAGTAGCTTGGTACCTGCTGAAGTGAGAGATCATCTGTTCAAAGAAACTCTCCCTCAAATAACTCTACGGATTGTCCCTCATAACTGAGATAATGTCTCTCAGATGTTCTTGCTGGGTTCCTAAAAGCCAGAGCAGTTATTTACTGCTGATTCCAATTGCTTGAAACTAAGAAGAAGAGAGAAAAACCCACTACTGCTTAGGCTACAAGAGCCATCCAGTACAGCACTCATTACATATTTGTAGTACAATGCCTACAGGAAAGAGCTGAAAGATAAAAATTGTCTTGAATGCCCGATTCAGAACTAACTGGAAGAGCAAGATGAAGAGCAATGGAAATGGTGAAAACAGCATACATCTGCTAAGGCAGCTAATAGACTATTTTAGTTAATCTTATTTCCATGTCAAGTCTTATAGGTTGGTGAGCTTTCAGATCAGATTGCCATTAAAGGACCTGTTATGCCACAGAAGCAGCAGCAAAATTACCTTTGACTTAAAAGCAGGCATAAACCACTGAAGGATAAATGAACCTTTGATCAATATAACACGTAATATGGGAAAGAGGTGATTTTTTTTCCTCTCCATGATCAATCATTGCTTTCTCATTTTTTCCTCTGCCATGAAAATTATGGATTCCAACATATATCTTTTTTCAAAAACTGAGAAAAAATGCTTTAGAGATCTTCAATTGTACATACTGAATTTCCAAAAAAATAAAGAATTTTGAGGCAACCAAATGAAAAGAGGCAATCATCTCCAACTCCAGTTTGACTTGTGTAGAACAAATATTATTTTTCAGTGTGTAAGCCAGTAAAACACATTTTAACTTCCTATTCTTTAAAAGATAATTGTAGTATTTCCAAAGTCACAAAGTAACTTGGACCATCAAGTAAAGAGCTTTAATAATCTGAGAACCCTGAGAAGATAGCAGGTGCAAGGACTAAAAAATTGGCCTCAGAAAGGTTAAAGTATATCTGACTTCTAATTCTGTTACTTTTCTCTCCTGAGCCCAATCCCTAAAACTGAATCACCCTTTTCTGCTTAGCTTTGACCCAAAGCTCACACGTGTTAATGGAAAAGCACTTGCCTTGTTCATTTTTCATAGATAATTTTATCTCTTTCATTAAAAGTCACGTACGAGCAGCACTATCAACAGCAAAGTAACTTTCTGATGACAACAGTCCTCTCTTTCCTCAAATATGCTGAAACAAATTTCATTAGGGGAAAAAATTATTCATTCCCTGAGATTATTAATCAACCAGCAGAGTTTGCACTGGAAAAGTCTCCAAGAAGGGGGGTCTTTTTGCAGAGTCATTTCAAGCCTACCGTCTTTCCCAAGTACTTGCCAATAACTTGATGCAAGCAAGACTCAAAACTGCCTGGTGTCATCAGTGGAAGCAAGGTGTAAGACCTTGCTTGTAAGCAGTGATAGCAGAGGCAATCAATATTATCCATGAACATAACTACCCAAAGGTAAAATTCCCCTTTCAAATCCATGAGGTAGATTTTACCCTAAAAGTATTACCTTGTCCCTGAAAAGGCAATGCATAAAGGAAAGTGAGGAAGAATTATGTATGTAAGAGTGAAGATCTTTTCTTTGTGCAGATTCTGTTATTGTAATCTGAGAGGGAAAAAGAACACAATCTCTTTCACGCACTTCACTTGTTTTCCCTTTTTATATTCCCTAAAAATTATTTCTAAATAATTTCTGGGTTTTCCCTCTCCAAGGTTCTTGAAGGAACAATCAGATAAGTAGGTTTTAACATGCACAGAATGGGACTGGGCCCAGGGCTAGGGCCCAGTGCTATTGCTATACAACAGAGAATGACACCTACAGATAAAAGTTACTGCTATCTTGCAATTTCCTGCTGTCACAAAATAATGAATCTACCCTTAAAATGATGGTTCTGCTCTGGTGGATGTGTTCCCTTCTATCTGCAGCACACACAGTGAGTAATAAGGTATAATAATACATACATACACACACAGCACTAAGCCTTTGGCAACATGAAGTGCTTCAACTGGCAACCTCCAGACTTAGACATGTCCTGTTTCACTCTGAGTTTAGAGCCAAGCAGCTGAAAGTCAGCATGTTCTCTGTAGATTTACACAAAGTAGACTTAGCAACCATTCACTGGGATCATACAAAAATTACCTTTTACTACCAAATATGTGTTTATTTGATCTAGAGCCTTGTTTCCTACCTGAAAATAATTTAAAACACAGGTGTGTTGTTTTATCGCAGATGTGATAGGCTTACAGTCAGCTCCAGGGTAGGTCCAAAGTCAAGAGAATAGGCTTACTATTACATGGTTCTTTCAGATTCCTCTTATCTTCCAAAGATTTTATACTTCTGATGTGTCCTCTGGGATTTTTGGAAATCTAAAGTCCTGGGTTTAGCTGGGATAGAGTTAATTTTCTTCCTAGCAGCTGGCTACAGTGCAGTGGTTGGTTTCCTTTGAGAACAGTCTGGATACAACACTGATGTTTGGCTGTTGCTGAGCAGTGCTGACCCTAAGTCAAGGACTTTGCAGTTTCCCATGCTCTGCCACTGAGCAGGTGCACAACTATTAAACAGCTCTTATCTTGACCCAGGAGTTTGCTCACTTTTTTACCCGTCTGATTATCTCTCCATCCCACCAAGGGGGAGTGAATGAGCAGATGGATGGTGTTAATTTGCTGGCTGGGGTAAAAAACATCCAGAAGAAAAGAAGACTTGCGTTAATATTTTGCTGTAAACTTATATTATATAAGAAATCCTATCTTTAGTAAAAATTCCCACAATGTAAAGGGAGCACGAATATATTTGTGTATTATCAACTGTAGGCACTATACAGTTAATTTATATATCCTAATTAAACAAATAAAAAGGAACAAAACAAAACCTGCAAAGCACAGCAAAAACCTAAAACACCACCTAAACCCACATTAATCATTTGCAGTTGGCTGTAAGGGTGTAGGTGAGGTTCCAGACATGTGTTGACTGACAATGGGTTTCCAAAGAGTTAACATATTGCAGCCAGAGCCGTCTCTGCCAGCAACTGCTTTTCTGTTTAGTTCTATAAATGAAATTTATTAAAACCATTACATGCACAGTGATGCCACAATATCCAGAGCAAAGTTACTAAATCTAAAAGAGCTTTTATTTAATCAGGAGATAGCTAACAGATGTAATGACTGGGGGATGAGGCAGAACCTGGTTTTACATTCAGATCCTGACAACATTGTTTTATCACTTTCAATAATGTAGATTCCTTATTTCTCTGAATCTATTACTTTAAATAAAAGATGACAATTTCTAAAAACATCCCATTTATTACATTCAAACCTTTTTGCTCATGTGTCCAATTGGAACCAAATATTTTCTTGTCTTCCAAAAACCTACTCTGGTCATTTTTTTTAAACAAGCAGCTCTATCTCCCCATCCATCTTGTCTGCACAAAGAAGGGATAACCTGCAGCTGAATTACAGAAAGCCTATTCTCCCAGTGGGATCTGAGATAAGATAGACTGCATTAACCCTAAGATTCATTTCCCAGCTAGGAATTCTCCCTAACTCTTTTAAGAAGATCACAGGAAACAGGCTGGATAATGGTAAGAGGTCTATTGAGTGCACTTTCATCACCAGCTTTCATGAAGAGAGAAATGGTAATAAGGTCACAGAAACCTCAAATGCCGTGGGTGGCTAGAAGACATTTCTACACCAGCATTTCACTCTTGATATACAATGCAGTATAGACCATGACTATCCAGACATCCAGGATGCTTTCTCCACATAAGATGAGTTTCAGATGAAAATTCTAACAGATTTATCCAGTTTGCTGATCCTCCCCATACAGTTTGCTCCCTAAAAGGACTCATCAAAAAGTTATTACCTACATAACCATGCTTTTTTAACTAATTGCTATTTTCAAGACAGTTATTTGAAAATTTTTCAACTTTTTGTACAACCATGGACATTCTTAACCTGTCATCTGGTACAGAGCCATCCTCTAAGCTACAAAAACCAACCAAAAATTTTGCACCATACTATCAGTGTCCAAAATGCTTTCCGTACAGTAAAAAAACCCCACACAGGTCTTAACTTGGAACAAAGGAATTTCAAAAACTACTTTACTTCCATAGATTTTACCAAAGTACAGAGAATGATCAGTTCACAGCAGTTTAATGCAAAACTCTATAGCTTGGACAGTTGTCCTGCCGTCCCTACACCCATATACCCCACAGCAGAACACAAGCAGAAACACTTATTCCACTATTGTCCATAAGCTAATCATACCTGTATATTCAATTGATTGACTCAGCCCAGCACAGTACACTCTCTCCACATTCCACATTGCAATGAGAACATCAAGCTGCAAAGTCATCAAACTTTTTACTTTTGCTTCCCTGATGCAGCAGCTCGGTGAAATCTCAGGCCAGATGGAAAGCATTACTTTGGGAAAAGGTCTCCATTTAGAAAGTGAATAGAAAGTGATATTGCCTGTGTTGTAGCCATAATTAGCCACCATTTTCTGAAAGTAAAGACAGTTCTTTGACAGACATTTGGGAAAATCCAGTGTATTGAACTGGCTCAATTATTTCCCCAAGTCTAGATGCTAAGATACACAAGAAAGCAGGACTTCCAACAAATAATGTTAGGAGAGAGCTTTCATCATGAATTATTCAAAATATAAGTAGCTATTCAAAACACAGTTTGTATTAAAAAACATAAGCAATGCTCTTTTGATACAGAAGAGATTTCAGAAAATTAATTAAAAGCCTACTTTGTTAATACTGCTTCCACCCAGGTTTTATAACCAGTTTCATGACAGGGCTGAGATATTGGCTTATGGTTATTCTGAGCCATTCCTTCTCTCAACACGTCCAGCTGGATTGGACAGAATGACGGGACCAAAATTTTACCAAGCTAACTCAACCAATTCTACACTATATTCACATGCTCTTCTTCCTGTCCAGGTCTTTCAAGAGCAACATAAACCAGATATTTAAGTTATGCACTCATTAGATAATTCACCAGGTTTGTTCATCTGTTTGAGTATAAAACAAAGTAGTTTTAATCATCTCAAGCTTGAAGCTAATGATTTTGATTATCACAGTCCTAACATCTGCTCTGCAGCTGTTTTTTCTACAAAATCGATAGCACAACTGATTTAGTGCCCTCTAGGAGAGCTTCAGAAAATTCTTCTACAGTTAATGCATTTGCAACTTTTCTTTGCTCTGCTCCTGGCTGAGAACACAGGAAAGGTATTACATCGGGACACATCCTCTGATTCTCAGTCAGGCTGACCTCCCCAAACCCAACAGGAGTCAGGGCAGCTGCTCTGCACTGTGAGGTGTGGCAGGCTGTGCACAGGGAGCCCAGCTCTGTCACAGTGCCCGTGCAGCACAGCCACTCCTGCTCTGCAGAGGGAGGGACTGGCAGCAGGCCTGCAGCAAAGCTGGGGCAAGTTCTGCTCCCCCACCACTGACAAGCAGTTTCTGGGCAGTGTCTTTGTGCACATTTTACACCAGCACTGCGCTAATAAATAGGAATTGTGAAGAGTCTTTTTCTCCAAAATTCCATCTTCTGTTCTCCCTCTTAAGCCATCATATAAGGGACATGTTTTAGCTTAATAAATGCAGGAAAATGCTCACCAAAGTGAGTGTGTGCTCTAGTTTTGTTCCTATCTTGATGAAGAAAAAATAATTTTCCAGGAATCAGCTGTGCTGCAATTTGCATATGTTTTTAAGTTCAGGTGATCCTCCCCATATTTACTTCCCTGTCTACTTGAATAAGTGGAATATATGATCTTCCACAACTTAAAACAAATAGCCCTCAGCTTTACATCATCCCAGTAACACTCATTTGTTTGGTTATGAGGTTATAAAATTCCAACTTTGTCTATGGTTAATACTACCCAAGAATTATAATACAACTAATGTTGTATTCCTGTATTAATGGGAAGTTCTGGTTTTATTTTAAGAATATTTTTAATAAATATGCAACAGAAAAAGTTACTAATGAGGTAAATTAGAGCATCACACTCTCTCTCCTCTCTTAGGAATTGCAGTTTGAAAGCAGTTCAAAATATGTGGACTAGCTTTGGCAGGCAGGTCCTGATAACACATATCATGTTCTTGCCATGCAATCTGACGCACTGTACTTGGCAATGTCTGCCTGGCAATGGACAAGAAATAAATTAGCACAGAGGCTGAATGACCCCAATCTCACTCAAGAAATTTAGTTCCTTCATATGTGGGTTGAGGTTATTGGCAGAAATATTAGCACTCAAAATCTGCATCCAACCAACTATGTATATTATTTATGTGTGTTTTAGATGCTGCAGAAGAAAACATCCTCTTCCATTAAAATCAGCAACCAATTCCTAATTCTGCATTTATAACAAGATACGTTAATGACCCATTCCTTAATAATAGTTAAAAAAACCCTAAACCACATCCCACCTCAAAAAAAACCCCAACCAAACAGAACGGAACTCCCAAATTTATCTACTGTTTATTGTGTAAAATCCCTTACCACAACACATGATTTTTATTCCTCCATTTTCAGACAAAATTATCACATCATAAATCTTCATATTCCAGCTGGGTAGTTTGGCAGTTCAGGATGATATGTATGCTAATCCTCACTTTTGTTTCTTTTCTCAAGCAACTAAACAAATGCCATTAAAAAAACCAGATATAGTTTTTGCACTCTGTCTTGCATCATCATTTTCAATCCCTGTGTTAAACAGCACCAAACAAGTCAGGCTGGGCTATGGACTAACAATGTCCTGCACATAGAGTTCAGAAAAGACAATATGGCTTTGTGGGCCTGATTTGCAGGTGCACAGTAGATCCAGTGTCTTCTGAAGGCAGGATTATGGATAAGCACTGAGTATTCAAGTGCTGCAGTAGATTTTACATACCCTAATTTTTCTGGACTACTGCTCACAGAGTTGTAAACATTACATGATCTTACAATCATTTTGCCATTAGCACCCTTGTATCAATGTTTCCCATGCTTGGTTTAAAAGATTAAAAAACCCCACACCCAAATTATTGACATTTTGCTAGCTATTGACAAGTCTGACACCTGCTCTCACAGCTAATTCCACACAGCCACCTTTGCATAGGAGGTTCTTTAAAAGTACCATCAGAAGGGGGGAAGGGGAGGGAAGGTTATCTTCTCTGCTACAGGCAGTCCTTTTGTTGTGAAGATTTTGACACAGATAAGGACTTCACTAGCTCTACTGGGAATTAAACCAATTGACTCTAATAGGTTTTAATGTATAATGATTAGCTCATTTATAAAAGATTCTACCCAATCCTCAATTATTCAGATATGGGTCAAGATCAAGGGAGTACATCAAAACAAATCTGGCACCTGCAGAAGGATTCAGATGTTACTTAAATGAGAAACAGATCGATCTAACCTCATACAGAGATGCAGGGAGAACTGTGTTAGAATTCAGGACAGTTGGGACATCACCACTCCATGTAACGCTATTTAAAGTACTCAAAGTGCATGCTGTTTTTCCTTTGCCAGGCTGCACTAAATAGAATCATGGCTCATGATCCATGGTTCACAATTTGTCACAGGTGGGTGCCATTTTACTCTCAAGAAAACATTAATATAAGCAGTTGAGCTATAGATTGATAAATGCATCTTGAGCAGAAAAAGCTGAAAGAAAATTAACCATATCATATGTATCACATGACATGCCATTAGGTTGAAATTCACCTGCTGGGTTTAGCTACAGATTCAGCCTGGAAGAAAAGCTGACTTTGTTGAACTGTACTGGCTTTGTATTAGTCTTTCACTCATGGTTGATGAAGGCAAAGAAATATGTTTTAAATGAAGACTATAAATCTTGAATACAAGAAATTTAAACAGAAAAGATATCAATTTAAAATACTAAAGACCTGATCTTGTTTGGTTCCTTGATAACTCAAATATTAACCCTGAGATGAAATTTCACCATCCAGAGAGTCTGCACCTCCTTTCCTTCAGCTATTTGTTTTCATTTAGAAAGGACAAAATTAAGGTCTCATTTTTCTCATAAGAGATGCACAATCTGAATTTTCTTTCCGTTCCAAAAAAAAAGGAAAAAAAATTCCATTGATTCTGGTGTTGCCCAATCCTCTTAAAATATCTTACAGAATGTGAAAGAAGCTGTTAAAATGTGTAAATAAAATCATATGTAAATTAGTTATGACTGTTTTGCAAGTCACAAGTCATCCTCTGGGCACCTGACTTGCTTATGGATGCACAAACACTGAGCTCCAGTGGAAGTATCAGTGTGTTTGCTAAATGTTAAAAATTGACATAATTATTAATCTCAAAGGTCATTGTCACATTTTTTACCATTCCTATAGCAAGGCTGGTGCAGAAAAGTGAAAAAAATATTGAACAGTGGGCATCAGAAGCAGTTATAGAGTTTAAGTTGCCCATGTACTTTTTTGGAGCTTCTAGAGATTGATGAGCATGTATTGATGTGATAGAAGCACAGCTCCTGGCTCAGGTGAATAACTAAAATCTGCCATCCCACACAGGTTCACTCTTTAAAGTCAGCTGACATTCACAAAGCACATACTCCTTGTTGGATTTCTGAGAACCACAAAGGTGTGAAGCCAAGTGGAATTTCAGGAAATTGTGTTTTTTTTCCCCTAGTCCTGTTTCATAGCAATGAGCAGCTTTTCAAGCAGTATTTTCCACACTCAGTTTCTCAGTAGAGCAAATGTTTACTCAAATGTTATTTTCAACTGGGATGCTACTTTAACTGTGATACATCTCAGATTTAATACTTCAGTGGTGACAGGACCAGCCCTGTGCATCCTGAAGTGAAACAGAATGCTATATGCATCTCTGAAAATGCAATTAAGCCTCAGTGAGGCACTATGCTTTCCTAAATCATGTTTTTCTCCTTCATGTTTTACAAAAGAAGATCATTGTTCCCATCGAGAGCAGACTTGTATCTCTATCGACCCAGCAGGCCTGCACAAGAAACCTAAATTGCCTCATAACCAGCTCATGACCTCAGTGCCTTTTAATTATGTGGGTTTCCCTGTGGCCTTTAGTTAACATAGACATGTGGGGCAGGAAAGAGGGAGTTTACGCCCCACATAGAAGAAATACAAGCTGTGTATTCAAATGGACAGATCTTGTTTCTTACTTCTGAAATGTGTACACTACATAAACTCAAGAGTGCTTATTTTCAAGCTGCAGTGCTCTGGTTGCCAGCCAAGAGCAGCCTAATTGCACCACCCCTGCTGTGGCTGCACTATCTGCACACACACACCTAAGTACACTTGAGCCTGGGTGGATCACACAGCAGCAGCAGGGAAAGAAACACCTGAAAGGAAAATATGTGGGCAACCAGTTCCACCAGCTCAAGCTGAGCACTTTGATGTTGCAGCACAGCCAGGATGCGTGGTCAAATCCCACATAAGTCTTTATGGAGGTCATTTACATTCTCTGCAACTACTTTACTTCCTAATAGAAGGTTTTGGTGCTTCTTTACATCCTTAGATTCAGACTGAACTAGTTTATACACGAGAGTGAATGAGTGGATAGATAAGCCCAAACAAAGCACTGTATTCAAATGAGAATACTCACCAGCTGAATTAGGGTTGTTTTGACAAGTTTCACCTCTCATCTTTTATCAGGTATCTTATCAGGTATTCATTTTTGCTGTTTAAAAATCTTTTTTTTTCCTCCCTCTGTATTTCCAAAATAACATAGAGGCCCACATCAAAATTAACATTTTCACTTGCCACAGCACTCCTCAAACAAGATTTCTGGCTGTTTACTGACCATTCTAGCCCAGTTTCATTGATACATCTTTCATTCCTCTTGTAATCTTGAAGCAGAAACTTAAGAATCTAGGGGGTTTTGCTTTTAAATTTACCTTATCAACATAATTCAAGAGTGGGCTTGAAGAATTAAAAAAGTTTACTAATATCTACAGGTAACTGCCTTAAAACTGAACTAACATCAGAATTTCTCCCATACTGCTCCTGTTTACCTTTTTACAATGGCTGAAATGCTCCTCTTTGACACTCTCTGTTAGTTTGCTGGCCATCCTGTGCATCTGTATTTAAGTGATATTTTGTTTGGGGAAAAATATCTTTAGTGATCTAAGTGGTCAAATAGGTAGGTTCTAAGGAAGAACATCTGTTACATACAATAAAACCACTGAAACACGTTTAACTCATGTTTTTCTTGCTTCCTTGCCCTGTGTACCACACTACTCTTAAGAGTGACTTTGGTTCCCTGCTGTGTTTCCTGACTGGAGGATGTTCTGCCAACCACGGACAGATAGCCCCCTCTGCCAGTAAGTGGTAGAAACTTTCCCTGCATCTGGGGGAAAAAAAGAAANAAAAAAAAAAAAAAAAAAAAAAAAGAGTGAAATACACATCTACTTTTCAAAATGATTTTTGAAATAAACATCAATTCTCTCAATCTTTTGTGGACATTCTTCATTCCCAAAAAGCTCTAAAACATATTGATTGCCTCCATCTCCCAAGCTGTGGCAACAACTCTTCTGAAAACACACTTAGCTGTTTGTGCAAGGCAAGCTGGCTATCACAGAGCACCCAGTGGTGAAAGGATTCTTATAACTTTCCCTGGTCCCAAATGCAAACACAATACTTAAACAAAGCTGCAGACACACCAGTAATGAAAATCTGGTGAACCACTTACTCTTGACTCATAGGAATGTCAAATGCAGAATATCCATTAGTTTCCTGACAATGGGGATTATTTATAGGCAAGTCTGATAGCACCACCTATTATGAAGGCTCCTCAATACTTCCTATTCTGTGACCCCTGGTTTCAGTCTTTTTATGCCTTTGCCACCTGGGACGAATTTTGCATACTGATGCCTGTCTTCAGCAATCCTTGTTGAAAGTTCAGCCCTTTCAGGAGTAAGATTATTAAGAAACACGATGGTTTTGTTCATGTTTTACAGGAATCTGGAAACCTCTCTGAAATTTTTCATTACCTCTTACTCTGCAAGGACTTGAACTTTGGCAGAATAGAGCATATTTTTTGTTTGCATGTAAGAAAACCGCCCAAATATGGCAAATTTATGAGCACATGAAGGGGGGGGAAAAGACACCAACAAACAAAAGAACACATTTTTCATATGAACTGAAAAAAGAATACCAAAATAAACCAAACAAATTAAGATCCATTACCAGTGAATAGTTGCTATTTTTATATGAATCATTCCTCCCTAATAATACATGTTCTAGCCCAAGGCTATGGAGAAGAGGGGAAGGCTTGGTTTTCCCTCCTGGAATGGCTGTTCTTTGGTGTCCAAAAGAAACAAGTTAATGTAGCACTGCACTTAGCACATCGCCTGAGACTGAGAGCAGAGTGGCTCTACTAATGCTGTGCCACTGTTTTCAGTGGTGATGTCAATTTATCTACTGACAGAGAAAAGCCTCTCTGTTATCTGCTGCTTATACCCCTGAGCACTTCTGGGCTTTGGGTCAATTAACACATTCTTCCAGGCTGGAAAAATTATACAATTGATGGTTTCAGCTACAACAAGGAATGAAAAGTGCCAGCAGCAACCTGAGACATTTTTCTGGTCCTACACTGAAGAGGGCTACACTAAAAATGGTCCAGATTTGATATATAAAACATGTGCATGCTTAGAATCTACTGATGACAAGAGGGTCTCATTGAGCCTTGTTTGCCTGTCAGGGTATGTAGAAACATAATAATTCCTGGCATAAACACAGTAGAGTACAAAACAACTAAAAGATCCAATCCATCTGGGGAAGCATAAGGGAATGAGTTGTGATTCCTTACACAGTGTTTTGATAATGCAAATCAAAGTTCCAGTGCAGTTGCAGCTCAGCTGCCTTTGACACCTGGGAGGAAGAAGTGATCTGTACATGTGCATTCTCCGCAGGAAATGCTATGGGTCAAACATCACAGCTCTCTAACATTGACTTCAAATTGCAAAAGCTATCTCCAAGGAAAACTCCAGCAAAGAAAAACAGTTAAACTATTTTCTTTTTAGTTGCTATCTGTTTCTGTGTTTCTAAGAGTCAAGCAAACAGACCTGACTAGAGGAATTATACAGAAAACCACAACAGCCCCAAACACACTAAACATCTGGATAGCTTAGTTACTACATGCCTTTACAGGCATGAGCAGCATGAAATAAAACCAGGGATGCAAAGGCCTGTCAAGTGGTTTCTACATCACATCATGTTGACAGACATCTACAGAAGAAAGGCCAGCCTGCTGTCCCCATTCAGAAGAGTAATCAGGACATTTGCAATGCCCTTACTGGCCCACTGCCTATGCTGGAGTCATCCAGCTGTCAGAACATCATGCTGCTCCTGCTACAGCCCTCCATGGCTGCCAACTCCTGAATTACTGGAAAATTACTTGGCAAAATGACATGGGGATAAAAGAGAGAATCCCAGAACCTTCCCCATCACAGATGAAAAGGAATATTCCATTGCTATCTGTGTTCTCTGCTAAAGAAATTAAATTAACTGACATTACCTCATTTGCGTATCAGTTTTTAATAGCTCTTATGCTAGATGAAAAAAGGAAATTGCTGAAGACTGCCACAAGTGAGCTAAAGAAACTTTAAAGTTTGCACTAAACACATGCACTGCTATGTTACACTTTATTGCTTGTGCTGCTTTCCTACAGCCAGTTTCATTCCAAGTGGAAACTCAGTTTTCAGAATTTCCCAAGGATTTGGGAAAGCAGCAGAGGTTAAAGTAGGGAATGGAACACATGCCTCAGGCAATCCAGCCTGAGTTTAGCTGTTGTAAAAAAATCTCCACAGCCAAGTTAGGTTATTGAACTCAAATGGCCCAAAGAGAAATTTGTTGAGTTAGTTTGGTTTAAGGCTGTGCACCAATATTGAACTTCAGTGGAAAATGAACAATTAAATAGTGTTTCCCTTAAGAATGCACAGCTGTAAGAAGATTTTACCAGCCTAAGATTCCAGCCAAACTGTCTCCTTTTTAGAAGGTACTTGCAACTTCTTTCATCAGCGGTGTTGTTTTTAAAGCATTCCTACTCTATTATTTGTTATTATTTCCCCTGCATTGCTGTGGAACATTTTAAAAGATTTTAGCATCTGTAATGACTTGTCATCTTGAAAACTTTCCTGTGCAGTAAACAAACACAGCAGCCCTGATAAAGGTTTAACCTAAATAGGTCCACAGGAGGAAGTCACATACCTTTAGGCTTCTATTCCTTAGCTGATCTCTTACCAGATTCAGAACAGAAATGAAAGGAACATAATCATTTTACTATTCTTCAGAAAGCTTTCTAATGTTTTTAACAGTTTCACCCAGAAAGCCCTCTGAAGATACTGTCCTTTTGTGATGTGCTAGACAGATATGAGATGAGAGACAGGTTCTACCAGAAAACTTACAATCCAAACACCAAGAATGACACAGAGAAGCACGAGTGGAAGAGAAGCAAGGCCAAATGAAAAAATAAAGCCATTGAAGTCAGATAAAAGTATCCTTGGTCAATGATTTTTTGCATGAGCCATTTTAGGGGAAAATATTAAATGCTGTATTTCAATAGCAGTACTTCTAGTCTTTTAAGTAAGTATGTATCATAAATACATTCACATTTATAACAGCACTGCACAGCAGGTATGAAGCAGCATTCCAGGCAGAGAAATAGGATATGGTAAAACAGTTCTGCTGAGCTGAGGAATGCCAAGTTCCTCCTTTATGCACACATTCTATTGCATCTTTACCTACCATTTCTTACATACATGCATGTTGTCATTCTAACTTCAAAGTATTTTATTAAGCTGGCAACACACACAAAAGGTTTACCAAAACAAACAAACAAAACCAAAACCACCAGAAAATAAAACCAAACAAAAAACCACACACACACACCAAAAAAAAAACAAACCAAAAAAACCAAACCCGCCCAAAACAAAANAAAAAAAAAAAAAAAAAAGAAACAAACAAACAAACAAACAAACAAAAAACCCACCAAAACAAAAAAAACCCAACCAGAATGTCTGGATGGTTTTATTACAAGCCACATTCATCTAGTACAGAAAACACAAAGTTCATTTCCCAGAAAAAAGTATATAAACAGAATGGTCATGACAAAAGTCACTGAAGTCATAAGCAGACTTTTCAAATCTTGCAAGTTACTGCCAGCCCAGACAAGTTTTTCA
The DNA here is from genome assembly GCA_013397195.1 of Hylia prasina. Taxonomy (NCBI): domain Eukaryota; kingdom Metazoa; phylum Chordata; class Aves; order Passeriformes; family Sylviidae; genus Hylia; species Hylia prasina. Next base: position 578,201 of record VYXD01000359.1, read on the forward strand.
CAAGCTCTGTGTGACACTAAGTCTATTTTCATGACTATATCTAGGCATAGGGTAGGAATGCAGCCAGGATCTGTGGAGTACGTGGAAAAATAGAAAAGTAGCTGTGAAAGCCTGCAGAGAGTGTGAAGAAAAATCCAATAGAAGAAGAGCTTCAGAATAAGCATACCTTGAAAAGTAACTTCTGTCAGATACAATATGCCTTTTTATCTTTTATATACATAGGAAGTTTACATATTAATGTTTGCATGATGGTAAATCGGAGGACTGCTTCATTAGATTTGAAGGAGCGCTTCTCCTCAGGCCAGGCCTCTGGTTTGACTCAGATTGAATTACAAAGCTAAACAGAACAGGAAGGATCTGTGCTCCTAATTCTGCTTGATAGATCACTTTGTCATTTTCAGATGCCAGATTGAAGATAGCCGCCTCTCCCTTGGCAGAGAACAGCGCTTTTAAGCTCCAGGCTATCAGAGAGAGCAAGCGCCCGCAGTACGTGCACAGACTGACAGTTGCATTAAGATGTTTCCTGCTGCTTCTTTAAAAACTTATGGCAACCTGCTCATTATTAGCCTTCTGTACAGGGAGAGAGTTAAATTGGGTGAGATGAAGTGGAAGTCACAGCTGAAGGTGCTCTGGGCTGTAACACAGCAGAGTAACCACACACCTCTGCAGATGTGCTGACTGGGGAATCGTCCTATGAGAACAGGAACCAGGTTTAGCGGAGATTATGCAGAATGAATGGGAAAAGTCTTCAGGAAATTAGTTTTTTCCCATTCTTTTTGAATCTGAGGGGATCCAAAGGCACTTCATTATCATAGCTGTTTCATGTTTAGTTATGATTGTTGAAAGCTCTTCTCTTAATTTGTTGTACAACTCTCAGATTGCTGATTAGGGAAAAAATAAACAAAATATGAAGGCAGATCTGAGAACATGTGGAGCCCATAAATGGAACAAATTCATGACTTGTTTTCACTTATCCCTATTTAATATTTTCAGGGGGCTTTTGCTTTCTGCAATTTATCAGGTGCAAGCTGAAAGGATATAAACCAGACTGTAGTCAATGCACTTGTGTCTACACACACACCTATCAGCTGAAGTAATGCAATATCATCCCCAACATGGAACTACTGAATCTCAGACACACAGCTAAAAGTCTGCAAAATCTCCTCCCTACATTCTGTTTTCTAGTATACTCAGCCACACACACACACACACACAAAAAAATTGGAATTAAAGTAATAAAGGCAGAAGGTTTCAGGGGTTTTCAGGCAGTTGGTAACAGGCTGCTATCCTGCTATGACTTCTTGAATAATAAGTGCACAGGCCCCTGGGGCTCACTGGCAATGAAGCCTCCACTATTTCTGATACAGTACTACAATAACATGTTGCTCTTGCACAGGACCTTTCCCATAAGATGGATACACAGAAGAGGAAATAGTAAACTGCACAGGCCCTCTAGAGGTAAGGTCAGGATTACTCACATTTGACAAGCTTTGTATAACCTAAAAATATTGAAATAGTCATACCTAATCCTCACTGAGGAATTTTCAAGCATCTAAAAACGCTTCAGAGATGAAGTCTGGCATTTCTGTAGAGACAAAAGCAGTTTTCCCAGGCTAAAATTGAGAATCTAGTCATGACCACCTTCCATCCTTGCTCAATTTTCTAGTATTTATCCTTGATAAATGTTATTGTAAGTAAATTTATTCACTATGTCTTAATAAAACATTAATTTTAAAAAAATATTTTTAACTCCTTAAGGTAATTATCATGCAAGACCAATCACCCAGGAAAATAAGACTCATAAGAAATAAACTGCTCATATGCATGTACAAGAACTAGCACTAAAACACATGCAGCTGCTGAAGAAAGCTTCTTCCCTTGCTCCAGTTAGATGGTTGACTAGGAATCAGACCAGGAATTTGCAACTGGGGAGCAGAAAGAAGACAGAACAAAAACCTTGCTAGTTTGAAATACATCACTGGCTCCTGAAATTCCACAGGAACAGCTGGAACGTGCAACTGCTCCAGTTATAACTGGAGACAAGATTCTATCCCTAACAGTGGATAGACATGAGTGGATAAACATGAAGCAGGGTGCATGAACTAGACAAAAAGAGAAATAGATCAAATCTACTTTTCTCCTACTGCCACTATTTCTGAATTTTCACCATTGCAATAGGAGCTCAGACAGCTGCTCATGATCCTGGTGGAGCCACAAGAGGCTCAGCTGACAGAGCTCATACCATGGCCAGGCTTTGAGAACTCACCATGGAAGCACAGGAGAGCAACACTGACTGGATGACCTCCAAAGGAAGAAAAAGATGGCCTTGAGAAGAAATTCATCTTTAACAGTAATGATTTCTTAATCCTTTCTTAGATTTTGGACCATTTGGGGAGGAGGTTGTTGGGGGATTTTATGGAAAAGTGTAAAGGAGAATATTAATGGAAATTCAACCTTTCCTTACTTTAAATCATTCAGTCATTTCAAATGAGGTTAGTTGTATAAGCTAGAAAAACTGATCTAGATGAACAAATGTGTTCTGCCCTAATCCATCTGTGGTGATTTCAACTATTTTAAAATACATCTTCAAGAAAAAAAAAGAAGAAATTCATCTTCAAGAAGAAAATCCTCAGTGAGGTCAGTCAGCATCCTCTACAGGATCCTGAAGTTGTGATAAAGCTTCTGAGATAAAACTCATCAAAAGGAAGTCCCAAATTTCAGCCTTATACTTAGCTGGACCTCTTTAAACCCCAGAGTGCAGAGAAGTTGGGTTATGTTTTTTGTTTTTCTTTCTTAGCTTCTTTTGTTTTATTTAGCTTATATGGATGGGGTTTGTAATACAGATGAACATGTGGCCACACACACAGATGTTGTTTCTAGCACAAAGGAGGGAATATATAGCAGATGCAGGGGAATAGATACATGCAAAGAATTACTAGTTTTCAGAAAAGCAATATCTGTTTACATATTCCAGAGATTTGTTTTGACTCAAAATGCATAGGGGAAATTTTTAGACATGTATTTTACTGAGAGACTCTGGCAATTCATGGAAACAGAAAGCAAAAGGCAGTATAATTTCACAGATCAAGGATAGTCTGAGCATCTGATAGACAAGTATATGACAGTGGTCCCTAGGGGAGACCAGTAAGGACTCTTTAACAGTTTACACAACATGGTAAAAGACAAATTGTGTTTATTTTCCTAGTCCCCTAGGAAAATTATCCAAAAGGAAGAGGAATCCTACATCTACCATTAGAAATGCTGTTCAATTATATTCAACTAAAATATAACCATTTTTAACAACAAGAGCTACATTAACAACAGTGAAGTTGCTGGAGGGCCAAGGAATGGAACAAGCCTAAGTCTTACAGTAATCACTTAATGTATCATGAGAAAGTAGGAATTCATTGGCTATAATATTTCCAATAATTTGCTCAGCTGTTCTGCAAAGAGATGCACTGGGTACTCGACTGGAAAAGTACACATTTATTATAAGTTTTCTCTAATATGCTAGTGCACTGGGACCTGGCATGCCTGCCTTATCATCTAATAAAAAAAAGGAGGAGATGATTCATTGAAAATGGAAATGATTGCTAAAGTAAATTGCAGCCTCTGCTGTACTTTGGTATTTGTAAAAAGTAACTGAAAACTGTTGCATTTTTGCCATGGAAGAAGATAATACTGATGTTTCATCTCAAATATGTTCCCATCAGGGTTAGTGAGGGCCTCCACAATGCATGTGCCAGCAAGCACTGCACACAAAGGTCATTACTGCTCTGCTGAAGCTGGTCACAGCACTGTGCTGTGCCAAAAAGGCAAGGCCAGGCAATGCAATGTCCCACAAGAAGAAAGTTAGCACTGGTAAAGGAAGAAAGCTTAAATGGTCACAAAGGTTCTCTTCACCTTTATTTGTCTCCATTTTGGTTTCCAGATCAATCCTTGGAACAAATTCCAGGGTTTGTCTATTGTTTGCAGTACTAGTGTTAAAGACATCAAGAGAGAATTAGAAAACCAGTTCAGTGTATTAAATGGAAGACATTAATTTGACTAAGTGTAAGCGAAACAGCACTTGGCAGCCGGAGGAAGCCAACTCCTGCACTGTCAGATGCCACAAGAGAATCCTCTGCCAAAACCCTCCAAAAAGATATTATGTTAAAAGCACTACATCACCAAAAGCTCACACTGGCAAATCATCACTCCCCCTTGAACCATCTCTGTCCCAAGGACACCTTCTGCCCATGAAAGCTGTAGCTCTGTGTGTGTTAACTCCTTCACAGACATCATACATTAAGCAGGAAACGCAAACAGTTCATTATGGGACATGGCATGCCCTTAACTTCTAGACTGTGCTTTCATTGAATGAGCTTCATTTAAAAAAACACAAAAACTATAGGTTTACACTCAGTGCAACCCCAAATTATACACAGCTTACTCATTTAATTGTGCTGAAGTTGGATCAATATAAACACACCAGACTTGCTGAGATAAAACTTGATCCAACATCATAAACACTGAGTTTATGAATGATACTTCTAATGTGTCTTAAATAGAAGAATGAATCATAATTCTTGACCAGTCTGCATCTGAATTTGAATTTCACGCATCTTTTAGAGTTGCAAAACAAAGCTAATGGATGCTGTTGTGACTCATATTAGCAATCACATCACATTAAAAAAATTCCATTCAAGATGGAGTGCTTGAGCTAGAGGGCAGACTGCATCCCCTGGAAACTCAATTCCGTCTTCTCTTGATGAATGTTATCACTTTCTTTATTTCAGTTTTATGTCATTATATCAACCTGATCAACTGCCGCTCATTTTAAACCAGATCAAAACTGCAATCCATTCTTCTTATGCAACTGTGAGAATGAACATTATGAATGAAAGACTGCATGACTTTAAATATCACCCAAATACACAGATCCCGTTCTTCTCATTTTCTTTCCAAACAGTTCCATTTTCTTTCTTCTTTTCTTTCCAAACAGTAGGTTCATGAAACATGATTTATCACAAACCAGAAGCTTGGCATACCCAAAGTTGCCCCAAATGAGCAAATGCAGTAAATCTTACCCTGAATATAACGTATTTTTATATTAGTAGGCATGTACACCAGCTGCTGGAGTGTGATACACACAAGGCTTACCCAAACCAAAAGACTAATTGTCCTGATCAGCCTGAGTACCTGGGATTCTTTTGTCTTGTCCTTAGCATTGATTTAGTGAAAATAAGGTCCCATTTTAAACACCTGTTATATAAATATATGTAATTTTATATATATATGTGTGTATAAAAATGTATGGCTTTTTCTGTTTTGCTTGAAATTATTTCTGATGCCCACCAAATGCAAGCAGTGAGGTACAAAAGGTTTCCTGTTTGACCATACTAGCACCATGAGGAGAGAAAAAGAAAAACCAGTGTCATGGAAGTCAGCCCTATGAAACCACAGAATCACTGGGTTGGAAGAGACTTTCAAGATCATCATCCAATCCATGCCCTAACACCTCAACTAAACCATGGCACCGAGTGCCACATCCAATCTTTTTTTAAACACATCCAGGGATTGTGACTCCACCACCTCCCCAGGCAGACTTTATCACTCTTTCCATAAAAACCCTATTCCTAATATCCAACCTATATTTCCCTTGGCACAGCTTAAGACTGTCCTCTCGTTCTGTCAGTTGCTACCTGGAGAACAAGAAGACACTTGTAAGTCTTAAGCTTAAATGCAGGGTCAGGGAACAATTTCAGCTGGAGAAAGCTCCTGTCTGCTGGAGTTTGAGTGTCTCTGTGGATAGAGCCTCCACCACTTCTCTGGACCCTGGCTTGTTGCCTGGCTACTTTTTTTCCTTGATATCTTGTAGGATTTTCCCTCATTGCCCTTATGTCTGTTGTGCCTCATCTAGCTCCATCTTCACTGCATCCTCCCACTGGGTAGATCCAGCCCTGTCACTGAGCTGGGGTAATGCCACACAGCCAAGCACCACATGGTTTAATGAATCCTATGCAGCAACAGAGCTACAAAACATCTCATCAGTCAGATACTCTTCTGCCTCTTTATTTTCTTTTATAGACCATCCTCAGTCAGCACCCAACCAGGTTATAGATATTTGACTATATTAAACTTGCAGGAGTAAAAAGAATTTATCTGGCACATGCCCAGAAGTTCAAGCATATATCAGCTTCAGAATCTCAACCACTTGTCTGTGTTGACACTTTTAATAAGATTTAAACTATAAAATTGGACTTCTTCCTAAGTAACCCATAAGCAATTTTTTCTAATATCAACTCTAGAATAAAGAGGCTATTATATAAATTGGCAGAAGTATGCTAAAAATCAGACCAAATATTTCCAAACCCTTGAGAAAACATTTTATTAAAAAACCCAATTTCAAAAATTATTTAATAAAATCTATATTTATTTATCATTCTTTTTCAAGTTAGAGGGCCAGCTCTAACATTGTCTCTGAAGTGCCTTTCCTATTTCTGCCTCAAATTTCATTATATCACAAGAGGCCAGATTCAGACCAGATGTTACCAGGCAAAAAAATCAACTGACTCCTTCAGTGAAGAAGTTACGCCTGTTTCCTAGAGGACTGAATTTAGTTCCACAGGCTCTCACTGGCAAAAAAATTGATGGTGCCGTCTGCCCATTGCAGCCAGACAGAACCATCCCACTGAGGAGACACCGAGAGACATCATATTTCCCCCAGTGGGAGCAACCTCCCCTGAATCTCTGCATGGTCAGCAGTGTGCCATTAAAGCCACTTAGGATAACAAGCCCTGTGTAAACAGATTATTCAACAGACAAGTTTTGTCAATATCTCTTCATCTTCTACAATGCAACATTTGAATGCTGGTTCAGTGTGGCAGAAAGAAAACTAAAATCTAGAAAATCTAAAATCTTTGAATAAACTATGTTTATTATGGAAAATAATATTCCAATAATGAATTCAAGTTTTGCATCTGTGACAGTATTACATAGGTCTGGTATTTGCCACTGAGGGAAGTACTAAGTACATTAAAACATCGACATAACCTAAGTGAGCATTTTGTACAACAGGAATTCCTATATTTTTTTCCAGCAGAGAGAAGGAAGTTACAGCTTTCCACATGATCCCATTGAACTGAGCTAACCCTTACACATGGCTTGCTGAAAACAAACTCAATTGCTCAACATCTGTACTGCATTTCATTAACACAATTACTGACATCGGTCGTAGTGTATTATTGATCAGCATCTGCACAACACCTTGCTGGGAAACATGGGGCTGTCTGCATTTCCTGCAACACTCCTGCTTTAATCCACTTTGTGTGAGGCAGCAAGGGACAGGCTCTCTCCTGCCAGGCTGTGGGGCTTCCCACCACTGCTCCCACCCCAGCTCCAATGCCCTCCGTGGGGCTTCCCAACACAAAGGGGCTGCAAAGACAACAAAATAAACCTCTTCTAAGGCAAACAACTGAGAAAGCAGGAAACTGCTGACTGTTGGCAGAAAAATTGGCTCAGAAGCAGAAGGGTGGGATTTTTCCTTTTGCACCTGAAAAAAATGGAGGCAAATCAATGCCTTCATGCTCTCTGAGTCAATCATGTCCAGCTCAAGAAAAATGGGTTAAAGCACACTCATGATATGGACAGCTCAGAGAAAAAAAATCCATCTGTAGCCAGTAAAAAGTTCCCAAACTGCGTGGTACTCTGTCTTCAAAGAGCAGCATAACTGAACTAAAGCCTTAAAATTCTGAAAACCATAAAAATAGGAAGAAAAAAAAAAGAGCAAAAAAAAGGCAGCTAAAAATATAACCCCAGAATTAAAATTATGAGCTACATTTAATTATGTTTAGAATTATGGTCTCCTTATATGGATTCACTTCAAATACTAATGCCTTAAATATAGATTGGAGTGTTCATTGTAGGCTGTAAAGTCATATCATTGAAAGATTTTTTTGAATAATTTCAGGTACTCAAATGCAGAGTAATTTTTCATCAGATGAAAAAAAACTGATCAGCATGTTTCAAATTTGCAACCACTCTGGCAAATATTTTATTCAAAAAGGGGAGAAAAAAGGAGATGTCATCAAAACTTTGTTGCAATAGTTTCAAAGTAAAAAACCTGGCACATTGTTTCAAGGTCAAATTTGCTTCAGTTTTAACACCTGAAAATTAATGTAAAATATTCTGCTTTTGATTAATTATTTGAAATAAATATCTTATTGATTTCATTGCATTTTAAGTCCTTTCATGTCAATGTAATAGAGCATTTCACTGGCAAGGAGGGAAGTTTCCCAAATTACTATTTTCTAAACATAAAGAGGCTTTATTTGCTGCAGATTTTACCAGTCGTTTTTCTTTATCCTTCTTCCCTCCCCTGCCATTCAGATTCCTTGTACTGAGATGGTTTCTCACACACACCACCAAAAATACGGAGCACACTTAATTTTAGGTGTTAATCCAAGCAGAATCTGGGTAGCGAAGCATTACACAACTGACTAACAGAACCAGAGGAGGCACAAAGCACTCTCAAATACACTCAGTAATTTCACTGCTCTGCAGAATGACAACAAGGCCCAGGTCTATCAGCTCTCATCCAGATAATGTTCTCAAATTAAGGGCAATTTTTTTCTTTAATTTCAACAGGAACAAGCCTAGAGCTGAACAAAATTAGAAATTATGGACTTCATGTAGACAAAATTATCTAGCAGCTGTTATGTGGAAAACTAAGATAATCCCAGTGGTACCTACTGGCCTTAAAACACTTGCATTTATTAGAACATTATCAAGAGATAAGAATTGCAGTCAAAGTCTTGGAAATTAAATTAAGGCACAGCAAACATACACTTCTTAGGTGGCCTAAATGGCCAAAGCTTCATAGAAGCTGAAGAAACCACACTCTCATATACAGCCAGCATATACACTTTTTATATGGTAAGGCTATATGAAAGGTAAAATTGTATAACACATACATATAAGTATATTATATATAATGCTATATAATTTTTTTAAATGTTTTCCATTTTAATAAAAAGGTAAAGTACAAGGTACTGTGTTCTGTAAGATATCTTTGATGAACTAAGTTTAGCCTTGTCTTATTTGTCAGGGATAAATTGTCATTTTTTATTTATGAGAAAGAATTGTGGTATAAAAATATAAAAAAGTTGATTTTTTTAAAAAGAAATTAGAGCAGAGTTCATACATGTCCTACAACAAAAATACAGGACCAGGAGAGACCTTTAACTACTCTCATTTCTCTAAATAGCTAATAATGACTCTTCAGATAAATTATTTGTGTGTTCCACCACTCAAAGTAGAAAATCCCATTTTTCCATCCAGACCACTGTGGAGTATTCACCCATGTGGCAGATATTTTCAACTGCCTCTGCTGAACTCACTAAACCTGTCAGTCCTGTGTTCCCAGTATGGAAATCATGGAGGAAAATTTCTTACTTTTGACTGTCTACAGGAATTATAAATTCTTCATGGCAGGTTTTCTTTCAGGGTCTCTCTCTATGACAAAATCTGCTCACATAGCAGGGTAAGGGCATCAAACTGCAACCACTAAGATAAGATAAGGTGTGGTTACATTAATCTTCCTCATTTCAAATAGTAAGCTCAGGTCCCTCTCAGACTGACAGGACATGGGTGTTGCAAGTCCCATGAGCTGAGCACAGTTTTTTGACAAAAAAATTTAGGAGACAAAGCCAAGCATGAGCAAAGTCAGCATAACAGCTAACACCTAATCAAAAATTTACCAGAAACATCACAGAGAAAGTATTCAAAGCCTGTTTAATTCAAACAGTAATCTCTCCTAGGATTAGTCCAGACCCTTACTATCTTACATAATTTCACTGTTACCTGCCTTTATTCTGTTCTTTCTGTCACCATCAAGGGCAGAAGCCATGTGGCACCATTGTCATTGCCACATCATTATCTGTTGCAGCAGAAATACAGCAATAAACAAACAAACATCCCTACTTTTTTTTTTTTCCTACCACCACTACAGGGCAAAGGAAAAAAAAAAAAAAAAATCCCAGAAGAGCCCCAAAGCAATTTAGTCCATGAATATGACTGCTATCAGTTACCACACTGGAAATGTTGTGGGAGTTTTCCTGGCCTGTTTGTACATGTGTGTACTTGTTTTTACAAGGTTCTGCACCAAAAACAAAACACCAGCAAGCCTTGTGTCTCCTGCAGAGTTGATTATATTAGATCATTTTATCTTATTGACAGAGGGGAGAGACGGGCTGGGCGTGATGAATGGCTATTGTTATACCCTACCTGACCACCCTGGCGCCCACCCAGGCACGCAGCCTGATGGCAATCAGGTAGCCTGACTCATGTGATATTTGACAAAGGATAGGTCAAGATCCTCCCCATCTGTTATCAGGAAAAGCCTTCTGTCTACTTGCAGTAATACTGCAGTATTACTTTTACCACTGAAAAAATGTGTAGAAATAAGAAGTGCAGTTTGCTGGTTGCCCTACTATTGTATTTACACTATTAAAAAGGAAAATAAAGCATTTGGATTTGAATAAATGGCATCTCTCTTCTGTCAGCACAGCCTAGCAAACACATATGCTTAAAACAGACCGTGCTCTTGAGCATCCCTGACACAGTGAAATGTGAACATCTACAGTTAGCCACCCCTATCCGTGCCCAGATAACTAAATTGCAAGCCTGCTAGAAAACTTGTGTAGAACTGACTCACAGAGAAAATTTTAGAAGATACCACAGACATTAAAACAAATACAAGTGTTTGCCTGTCTGAGGTATGTAGCTGCAGCTTGAAAACTCAGAAATGGGAGCACTTCTGTTGTGAGAGAAGAAATTCCAGGAACTGCAATATGGAAATGCACACAGGGAATTACTAATACATTAAAGTCAAAACCTTCTTCTACCTCTAATGACATGAAATAAAATACAGAATGATGAGCAGTAAGTGCATCTGTAAGACCAAGCAACATCGTAATTTTGAACCATCTAACCTGAATATCCAAAGACAGCTAATCTTTTCTACTGCAACTATAACCCTGCACCTTTTTTGAAAGTATTGTAGTACTCGACTAGATGATGCCTTTCCATTCATTCACACAACCTGTGATGTAAATTAATTATAAAAAGAACACCTTCCACATTCAGGGGCAGAGTCACATCTAGCTCATGTGTCTTATTGCAATACATTAATCCTGTTCAATATGGGAACTGAATGCTTCTAGGCAACTTTTCTTGCCTTCACCACAAAATAAGATAAATTTTTTGCTACTCTTTCTATATAGAATTCAGCATTTGTAAGTTTGCCAATATTAACAGCAAGCAACTTACTACAATAATTAATATCCCTTAATAATTATTACTAAGGACTATAATTATTTTTTCTGTAGAGAATTACTCTTGAAAGATTAGGCAGGCACATACTTTCCTACTCTTAAAACTGGCCTTGTTGCTAGGCAGCAAACAAGAACATCATCACACACTTTGGAAGACCTCACCAAACAAATTATCATCTCTTTTCTTTGTTTTGACCTGAGCCTAATACTGATATTTTTCTATTCCATAGTTTGTTGGATGCTTTCAAATTAGTTCATACATAACTTGAAGCTCTTGTTTTTTTTCATTCAAGAAAGTCATATGCAACTACTTCCTGTCTCTGCAGGCTGAGGACAAAGATGATCAGCTGTGGAGAATTATTGCTAGCTAGCTCAGTCAAAAAGCAATGCCTGTTCATCAACATGCACAAACACATCACTGGACAACATTTAGCCAAGCTAAAATCCCCCATGACATATGGTAGCCAGGAGGCTGAATGGCACAAGACCTGAGCACAAAGTTTGTTTCTTATAGAATTTCTGGATAGCCAAGATTCTGATTTTCAACCCTTGAAGGGCAAACTGATGAATTTAGTAAAAATTGGGGTGGAAGACTAGAGCTTATTTCAATCTATAATTGCACAGATGCTTTGAGAAATTACATAGTATAAATATACCACCCCATATGATGTAGGTGCTTATGGATGTTTTAGCAGCAACCTGGGTGCTATATCATAGCAGTTCTCCAGGATGACAAGTAGAGTAAATCATCTCTAGCCTAGAACTATAACACATCATAGCCACAGAGTTCTCCAGCACAGCTTTATTGCCCTTTATAAATTATTAGACAGTTAAGAGACAAATACTTCTGGCAAAGTCCACAGTGATAGGCAGTATGGCAATGAATTTTCTTGTCATTTGCTATTGATTGTCGTGCAGTTTGGCCCTATGAGAGTAGCAGATTTAAATGAAGACCTCCAACAAATGCAGTCCCTTGAAATGCAGTTTTCTTTTTTTCCATTTCTATAGTTGAACCTGAAACAACTCCCTGTCCTACACCAACAGAAACAGCAACATATTATTGAAAGGACTTGCCCTTCTCCGTGGAACGGAACATGTGGCTTGGTGTCACCACTGAACACTGGCCCTGTTCAAACATAGCTTTGGAACACTGGTGGCAGCAGTTTGCATTCCTGCTGAGCGGACTACAGGCCCTTCAGCTCTAAGCAGGAATGTTCCACACCCACTTTGCACTTTGTAGGTGAATGCAAAAGCACAGAGCCTAAGGCAATGGAGCAGTACAAACTCATACAGCTGGTTAATATCCATAATTCAAGAAACTTAGAGAGGCATGATTATGAACTCCATAACAATGGGTAAAACAACTCCTGTCAGTCCAAATCATTTAATATAAAAAAGATTTTTTTGTCATGCAATTAAAAGTCATACACTATCCATAAAATCTGTTTTTAATGACCATGAAAAGGCAATAAAGACTCATTACACAAACCTTTCTCCTAATATTTTCTACCACAAAAAAACCCTAAGGCTCATGTTACATATTTTATAAATCATATATGTCACTTTACAAATATCCTCACAATGCAGTAAAACTGCATTCAGTACAGCAATTTCTGCAGTTAGGGATGGAAAATCACCCTTTTTCAAATCATAAACAGGTAACAAGATTTCCCACTCATGATTATGTAGAAAATAGCTAATTAGGACAAGCCAGTGAACCAAACATTTGTCCCCTAATGCATAGATTTTTATCATCAAAATCTGTATCGGTCTAGAATATCACCTCTTTTTTCTTTTTGGAAAATTACTGTTGATGGCTTATTCCTACAACTGAGCTGCATTCACATAAAAGTGGTAAAATGAAGTGTTTATATATATCTTTGTTCAAAATCACATCTCTTGCAATGTCAGTCTTAATCCAGAATTCAGAAAATGCTGAAGTCAAATACAGAGCTGCACAATCAGGTTTACATTTCAAGTTTAAGATTATTTCTTGGAACATTTCCCACCCGATAAAAAGGTTTCTAATCATAGTCTCAACTAAGACTCCCACATCCTCTGCTTCTGGAGTGCTTTTGGCTTAGCATTGATAGCCTGGGTCCCAAGGGAGAATCGCAGATAACAATTTCATCACACACAACCAAACACCTCACAAACATCACATCATGATGCAACCAAACAGGGTTGTCAAGTAACTCATGTGACACACGGATGGACACAGCCATAGCTAGTGACAACACAGGCAAATGTACAGCTCCTTTTGCTTAACTAAAACATGTATGTTCAAATATATCACTCATTGCAGGTAAATATTTATACTCAGCTTTTGAGGTGGCTCGTGATAATCTTGCTACTCAAAATACTAATGCATATTCTATTCGCGCTGAGCAAATCAAAACTTGTGTCTTGTCACTACAAAGGCATATTTACAATAGGCTTTAAAAATATTTATATCTAAATTAGCACACCTTTAAAATCCCTCATTAAGAAAAAAACTTCAAAATCTCCACACAGGTTGCTTGTCAGTGTTACTCATTGCAGGTGAGAAACGATCATTCATTTATGGTCCTGTCTCACACCAAAAAGTTTTAAGCCTGTGACATTCCCAGGCCCAAAAATCTTCTGTTTCAACAGATTGAAGAACTGGCCAAATTCCTAAGATGACCTTAATGTGTTAATGAAAACAACAATAAAATAAATTAGAAATGAAAAAGTAAATCCAGAATTGACAGGAAATAAGTGCACATGGAAATGTTTAAATCTTTAAAAATTAGTCTATGTGCTATTTCCATTCCACGGCTGACAAGAAAGGACTTCATCCCTTTGGTTGACATGACTCTTACTAATGCTTAAAAGCATGCTTCCTACTTCATCTAGAAAATGTAATTTGTGAGATATTTGATAACACAAGGCACAGGAAAACAAAAATACACCATTTGTATATTCTTTTCTGGATGTATTACACTTAGGGGAAAAAAAATAATACAAGACTTAAATCTACACAATGCTGGTTGCAACCAAATACTCCCTTTGAGGAATTTACAGAATGAGACATGCTTTTGAAACAATCACATGTATAAATAGTTAGCAGACGTGATGGTATAATATTTTGCCTCATCATTTTCCATCTATTTGTTTAAGAATACAAATTTCTATAGGGTAAAGACAAAAACTAAAAAAACCCCCCATACTTAGAATTACACATTTTGGTTCAATTTAATTAAGAGTCAAAAAAAAAAAACCAAAAAAAACCAAGAAAAAATTACAATGATAGAAAGATTTCTCCAGTAGGACAAGATTGTTTGATTCAGCCTGTCCACACTACATAGCATCTGATGACAGGCTCTTCAACAGAGCTATAAAACATGCTAACAGTGCTATTAAGATTACTTATACCATCTCCCAGCACAGGCATAAATGCTCTTGGCACAGTCACATTTTGTAACCGCCTATGCCAAATCTCAAAGAAGCTGCAGATAAGACGACAGAAGTAGAGAAATAGATATTTGTTTGCAGCCTGGAAAAATCCAGGTGGATTCTCTTCCATTAGGGAAAGACATCACCAAGTAAGGTCATAAGGCACAAAGATGTGTCAAGCCCTAAAAGAAACAGTCTCCTCCAAGAATGTGAGGTAGGTACCTAAATAATGGGTAGAGTTAGAGGACAATTCCTCAAAAAGCATTCCAAAGATAACTGGGGAGCTACAGGATAACTGGCAGTGTGCAGTTACCAGTGGCTGAAAAAAAAGGAGGAAATACACAGTTAAATCCCATCCAAGCAACAGTGGTTGATTTCTGACTGTGAACCTCAGAAGCAAGCAGAGGACACTGTTTAAATCAGAGAAGCCTTGAGGAGCTCAGACAGACCAACAAGAGGCTCCTAAGAAAACAACCAGCAAAATGTATCATTAGAATATGTCCAGCTGCCAGAACTGAGAGGAGCTCAGCTCTTTTCCAATTCCAGGCACCCTCCTGGTTTCTACTTCAGCTTGCAGAAGTGACATAACACAGACTGATAGCTCAGCAAAAACCATTCTTTTGTATCCAGAGATAATCACGAAGTAAGTGATATTACAAATAAGAAAAAAAACTAGAATATCAAGTCTGGGAGAATGGAAAATTAATATTATTGCAGTCTCCTAATGTTAAGTCCTCATGCTGCTTCAACAGATTTCTGGCATGCCTTAATCAAAGTAATAGCAAATATTTATCTATGCATGTCATAGCATTTGTTCAGGAACAAAAAAAATTCAACAAAACTGAAAGCATAACAAGAACTATTTCTCTGAAAATTCCAAACAAATCCAGAGACCCCACTGATAAAAAAAAAAATCAGCTAACCAAAACATTGAGAGGATTTGAAAGGAAAGTTGAGCTTCAAGATCTTCTAGAATTTATTTTAGGGTTTGTTTGAGGAGTGTCTACTTAACAATATAAAAACACAAGTTTTGAGTGTACTTCACGCTTCAGGCATAAGGAGAAAGTAGTTCTAGAACACAGTTGTTGTTTCTTAATGGAAACTAGTTTTTCAATCACCTAAAATTTGCTCCAATTAACAATATAAGCTTATTAGGTTTTAATAAACCAAGATATCTAAAAATTCTCGAAAGAAACCAAACTAAATCAACAAACAAAATCCAAAATTTAAACAAAACAAAAAACCCCAAAGGAACATGAAATTCACAGCATTTATCTCATTTTCTCCAATCCTTATTTTCCAGTCTCTGTGAAGAATTTAAAGGGATTAAAATGCATTCCAAATCTTCTCCTCTGAATAATTTCTATGGCCAAAATGTTATATGTTCCATTCCTCTGTGTTCCCTAATCCTTTGTGATTCTGCTTTATCCCAGAAGAGTGCAGATGTTTTGCTGAGATCTATTGCAAATAGATCTCATATAGGACCATATACCATAATAAGTAGCTAAATACAACAAGAAAATGCAGATAACACATTTTAAGACCTGCTGCAGATAATATTCAAGCCCAGCTTTAACCTTTTATGTGAAGATTATACAACTACTGTGTATTTTTGTGGGAAGTACATTTTAACCTTGAAATAAGTACCTTAAACTTGTCCACCGGCTCTCTTTGACTCCCTCTCTGCAAATAGCAGTTCCTGATAAAAATGAAAATACGCTTTTGTTACATGACTTCCAGGAGAGCCTCTGGATCAATTAGCATTTGTATTATCATTTCAGGAAGTGATATATAACCCTGGCCACTTTTTGAGCTATCTCTTGGAGAGCTTCTTATCCCTCTGTCAACTCACATTTGTCTGCTCATGAAGTTACTGGAAAGAATGACTCAACATTAATTTCAATTATAGCAGAGTGAAAGTCCATTCATAAATATTGCCTCTGACAGATTTCACTTGGCTTCTTGAAGCTGACCTTGATTAAGCAGTACACATTCCATATGCCAAAGAAAAAAAAAAATGAGAACTTGCAACATTGCTTTAACTCAAATACACAGTATTTCAGGGAAAAAGAAAAAAGTTCACATTAAAAAATTAAAACAAGATTCAGTATATTAATGCAATTTCCAGCAATCGTGCCATTTTAGTAATATACCGTAATCACCTAAGGAGTACCGGAGATGCACTAAAGGCAAGATTTCATTCATTCTGAGGCACATCTAATTGAATCATAAAGTACCAGTATCAGGGGTTTTTATTCCTTTGTGAATGCCTGCAGAAATGTATTGGATCAGGTTTCAAGGTGTACAGTGCACCAGTCCCTAAAATAT
The DNA here is from genome assembly GCA_013397195.1 of Hylia prasina. Taxonomy (NCBI): domain Eukaryota; kingdom Metazoa; phylum Chordata; class Aves; order Passeriformes; family Sylviidae; genus Hylia; species Hylia prasina. The sequence goes on from VYXD01000359.1 coordinate 595,261, forward strand.
AAAAAAATTCTGAAAAGCACATATGTATACAGCACATGCTGTATAGACAGAAGATTTCCAGAAAATGAACAAATAGTCTTTCTGTGAGAGATATGGGACAGCAGATGGTGAGGTTAGTTTTTCTGTAGCATTAGCATCTTTTCCCTGATTGTCATAGTGCCTCAGGGTCCTTTGAGCATTTAACAACCCAGTAAGATAAGGTGAGGAACAAACACAAGGATAGACTAAAGTCCAAAGTATCTAGGAGCATAAGGATTATTGATTACTAAAGTCATGGGGGTTCAGGCTTTTTGTTCTTTTGAGAATCAGGCTTAAAGGACTATCCAAAGTGGCAAGGAAAGTTTGAGGAAAGAACTTCCACCTCTATCTTCTGCAGAATCACACCTTAGATATTTGGTTGATTTTGTCTTCATGTTTTGAACTGCTGCAGCTGTCAGAAGATGAGGCCATGTGCACCTCTTTCCAAAAAAAAAAAAAAAAAAAAAAAAAAAAAAAGTGAAGACAGCTTTGGTGGAACTGTCAACTACAAAATTCACTTGACTCTGTCCTAGTGTACAGGGCAGGATAAATACTGTTCAGATGATCTATAAAAAGCAGCAAAAAAGAAAAAAGCCATCAACTTTGAAGAGTCTTCCACTTTTTAAACACAAATATGACATCAGAAACCATGCTGTCTTCATGGTTTGGCTTTTCAAGTTTATGCATGTCACAGTTAGTTATCCAAATTGGATTACGTATTGTAAACCCGTCTGGTGTAGCCAGATTATAAGAAAAGGCTTTTAATGCCAACCATGAGACAATGTCCTCTACAGTCATAGTGATACTGTACCATGATTACTTTCTGCCAAAAATGTTCACAGATACCTTGCAGCTGTTGGGTCCATTTCAAAATAATATATTAGTTAATTTAATGAAAACTTTGATGCAAGATGTTCTCAGAAGTCTATATGAAATCACAAACAATAGAATACAAGGACAATATGCTGCTGAGCTGATTGCAAATATATCTAAAAAGCCCTTTATCCTAATTTAGTGATAAAATCTATTTCTCAGGCTTCTTTCAGTCAGGTGATATTTTCTGCTGAGATATACCCTCTGTTTAAAGCAAATATTCACTAGAAGCAATTACTGGTGTTGCCAGAACAAGTATTGAGGAGCAGTGGGAGAGTCTGCCCAGTCTGCTTCAGGATCTCTTTCTGTCTGAGCACTGGGTGTTTGCTCGGGAAGGGGTTACACCCCACTGCTGCCAATGGGCTGGAGGTGAGGCAGGGCTGGGGTTAAAGTTGGCTAGGGCTAGGGCTTGCTAAAACCCAGTGTATATGCTGCCTCCAGCAGCAGAGAGCAGCTGTCTATCTGAAACATTTAAGAAAACTGCTGATTACAGTACTTAAACAGCAAATGAAGCCATACAATTGCAGACAGTCCTCCACGAAACAATGGATTTGGCAGCTCAGGCCCTGCATCCCCCTGCTGTAGTTTCCATGTTGCTCTCCAGAGAGCTCCCACACCTGCCTCCTCCTGCCCTCACGGCACGGCTGTGCTGGCACATCCATCCTTTCCAGCCGCCCTCCTTGACCGCACCCTGGTGTGCCATGAGGGCCAGCAGTTCCCTGGGACCAGAAGCCCAACACTGAGCCTGCCATGGCGGGGCCCTCGCCATGCTCTACCTTGTCACCTCTCAGCCAGGGTTTCCATACCACTGTCCCAGCACCGGGCACTGTGGCCTGGCTGTAGAAGCACGGGCAGAGGCCCAGAGCGGAGCGGGAGCAGCCTCCCCTCACACGGGCTGCGGCAGGAAACGCTCCAGGAGGCGATGGCTGCGACGGGCCATGGCGTTTCCCGCCACTCACAGCTTTTGTGATTGCTTTGCTTGGCTGGGTCATGGGACTAGCACACAGGAGGTGCCCCATTGTAAGGAGCCAGTGAGTTTTCCTGCTTACCTAATGCCCCTAATTTTCTATCACAATCTCCTCCACCACATTCTCCTGGTCTGAAAATCAGCATGACTACTCTGCAAATAAACTCACTTTCTTACAGCCTAGAACGAAGCCAACTGAGCAGCCATTTCCATTTCTAAACAGCATCTTAATGGCCTTGTGGAAAGCACCTTTCACTTAAGGCAGTTTGTGATCCAGCTGTCACAGGATACCATTTGTTTTCCAGCATTCCTCATGCTCCTAAGATGCCTACGGTATCAAGGCAGCACCCACCCCCCTTAAGGCACTTTTGTTCATCTGCCCTTATAATATTCATGGGCAATAAGGTACAACTTATCTTTCCGTAAATACCAATTTTTTAATTTTTTTTTTAACTCCTAACACAATTCCTTGTTGATTTCCCACACTTTGACTGTGATCTTTTCCTGCATCTATTCTGGATCCATTTTGTATTCTGCTTTTTATAGGAAGCAAAGCTACTAATATCCTTAACGTACCTCTCTTTCCAATTTTCGCATTCTTTGACTCTAATTGGCTTTCTACCAGCCAGCAGCCATACCACAAGAACAGACTTTTTACCATGAAGTATCTCAACTGGCTTTAAGTAATTCAACCAGACAATATAAATGCCTCTCTGAACAATTCAGCAGGCTACCATGTAAATATCTTAATTAGTGAATCAATGGAGGATTTTCCTTCACTTTAAGGGCTGCATTGGAAGGCGAATCTCTTTGGCAACGTGTTTTAAAAACACTGGTTACTGAGTCATAATGTTTTCTTCCCCAGCAATATGCAGTGATGCAAATGATACAATATGCTCGGCCATACCCTTGATGAAAAAAAAAATTAAGAAATTGAATATTGTAGTTTTCCTCTCCTCTTTCCCTAGATTGGTGCGTGTCACCTCTAGAAAAGTCCAGATCCCATCCCACACTGGCCTCAAGAAGACCACAACAATTCAAACTTTGACTTTTGTTTCCAGCTGGTAAAACCCAGAAACTGGTTTTTTATCGCTTTTCAAAGCCTTGCTGAAGCTTACCAGCATTCAGGCTTAGTCAGGAATTTATCCAACAGAAAAACTCCCAGCCTCTAATGGAAGAGACACTTCACAGATGTTAGTCAATTGATTAACTATGCAGTTTCAATGCAATAACCCCATACATGTGATTGGGGAATTGTAACTTGCAGCTCTTCAGCTGTTTGACACTGTTTATTGATTAGAAAAACAGATTGCCATTCTCAGAATTGTAACATAATATTTTAATTACTACCATATATAACATCTGACTTTCAGCCCATTAGGATAAAATTATCCACATAGTGACAAAGTCCTCCTCTCACCCACAGCTCCCATCCTAGTCAAGCTAGATTCTGCAGCCTTTCCCCCCTACCAAATAAGTTTAATCTTTTTTTATCTCATTTTGCTATGGGGAGACTCAATTGAAGACGTTTGTTAGAAGAATAGTAGTTGGATGCTTTTTGTATTTCACGGTTCTTGTAGAAAGTTACAGAAAATGGAATAAAAGACCTATAACACAAATACTTCAGAGGCAGTAACCCTTACATCACTAGACTGTCCCTTTTTTGTTATTTACAAGAACCTGGCAATGGTGTTCATCCCACAGTATCTGATCCCCTTTGCTACAGAAAGTAGAAATGATTAATCTTCCAGTAGAGTTCAACAGTTACTAGCAATTCTATGCACAAAAGACTGCAAGAGACAGTGCAGTCTGAAGTTTGAAGTTTGCTGTATCAACATTTTATTGACTTTTTTCCTCCTCCTCCCCTAGGATTGGTTAACCATCTGTGTGGGGAGAACTGATAAGTGAAATTTTAACACCAAGAACAATGGACCTAATACCTCTCTAAGGAATCTCTCCATGTCTTAAAGTGACACTTGTGCAGAATCCAATAACCCAGGACAGTCCCAAAAGTGTATTAATCATTAGATTGTGTTATAAAGGCAACATTATGAACACCCTTACACAATACCCATATTTTTCTACAGGAAATACACACACAAAGGAAATAGGTATTATTTTTACGCTAAACTCATATCTCTAAAACACAGGGTGAACTATCACCATTTAATTCCTCAAAGGAGATGCTGGCATATGGGCAACCTGTGTGAGAGGTTTCAAGGCAGCACAGGTGTACAAATGTTACAATTCCATATGCTGTGTATGAATAAGACATTGAAACTGTAAAGCTGATTTAAGCACAAGAATCTGAAGAGAATCCCAATTATTTTACATGTTCTAATTCCAAAAGTCATTCTCATTTGAGTGTATTATGGAAATCCATTCTTCTATTGGAGAAGTATTGTTCACACTGATACTGCTCTGAAAATAACCTCACGTGGCTGAATGTGCTCTGTCACCCATCTACCCACTTGCCCTTTAGATGATCCAACACACCAATTAGCCCAGGCTCTAGTGGATATTCTTTGCTTGTTAACTGAGCAGCCAGTGAGTGTTTCCTTAAGGCAGCATAAAGGAGACTGCATCTTGTGTTTTTAACCAGTATTGTTCTGTACACTTGTACTCCCCCATTCTCATCTCACTACCTGTCATCCCACAACAGCCATAATCACAAAAGATCAGAATCTGGAAACTGAAGAGAAGCTGAGGAAACCAAGAAATACACACAGTTGATATCAGTTTTAACTCTTCATAGCAAAGGAGATGAGCACAGAGGTTTTAGAACCAGGTACCAGAATTTGCAAAATCTCCTATCTGTCTCTTTTCACAGTAAAATAAAAACCCCAGACTTCACAAAACCATATGAAAACATTTTTACTAACACTGGTTTCCTGGTGCATTTCTACATCAAAAAGTTAAAAGTTCCTAGGTTTCTGATGGATTTTTGCCTTATAATTTATAAAACATAAAATCGCCTGGGCACTCCTACCATACAGAAAGAATGCCCTCAAAACCAGATTTATCTTTAGTGGCACTCATCACCAAAAAAGGATGGGGGGATTTATTTTGTTTTCTTGAAGAATATAATGAATTTTACTGGTAAAGAATTCTCTGTTACAAGCTCTTGGATTGAAGTGTATGTCCCACGGGTGTATAGAAATCAGAAAGTGGGCAATGCTGAATGACCATGGGATGAGAACAGAGTTTAAGAAGCATACAAAGGCTGTTATATAACCTATTAATTCAAGGGATTTAAGCATTTTCTGCTCTGCTGGGTACAAATGAAAGGAAAAATTACCTATTCCAAGCCTATAAGGCTCACAATCCCTAAAAAGGGCTGGCAGAATCTATTCTGGGAGATAGTGTTCATGTAACCAAGGGGGACAGTTACTTCTCTGATGAAAATTCCAGCTGGAATTGAAACGGAGAAATAATTCTGTTCTTTCTGGAACCAAACTCTGCTCTACAATGATGAATTTTCAGCCATTCTGTGTAATTTTTGCTTCCTAGAAAATCAAAGTCACCAGCAGAAACTCTGCTTTTTCCACTGAGATTGATTTCAGGATGTACTCTGCTTTAGCAAAGGTGGAACCTTACAAGTCTTTGGACTTATGGTCTGTCTTCGTAGAAGGCAGATGAGAAGTAATATCAGGGACAGTTTTATTCCACATAAAGAGAAGGAGCTTAGAAATTACTAAATATATACAGAGAGGAACCAAACTAAATATTACGACCTACAATACTCTGCTTGGTTGATCACTAAATCTTTTCTCACTAGTATAAGGAAAACCACAATTACCCCTCAAAAGTTTGTCCTATTTTTGGCTGGGATAGGTTTCATTGTCTTCCCAGCAGTTGGTACAGTGTTTGCACACCCTTTTAACACAGACAAAAATCTAACAAGTGTGAGCTCATTGCCAAAAGTCCCCCCTTTTTAAAATAAGACAAGAACAAAAAAGCCTTGTTTATTGAAATGTTCATCCCTGTAACACTTTTTCTAGGAGGGCAAGGTGATACCTGCACTATGAGTTTCACCATGACTTATATGTGACTCAAATAAAACCTTTACAGTTCACGGTAGCACGGAAGCAACAGTCTGCCACATTTCACAGGCTTACATATATTTGCACCTGCTAGCTAAGGTAATAAAATGCTTCCTACTTCCCAAACAGGAGTTCACAAATCACATCATGTGAATGAGCAGAGAGCTCCCCTGGGTGACTGAGCATACCAGGTATGACAGGAACCGTTTCTGCAACAAGCTCCACAGCGGCTCTCAAACAAAGCATTGTCAGGAGCCATTGCCTAAAGTTACTCTGAAGCCTTCTCAACACTTTAACAAGATTATACGCACACACACACATTCAGTTTAAACATTCTCAGGATCAAGAAAGAAAACCACAAACCACAAGAAATAAAACCAAAATCTAAGCAAAATCCACAACTCAGGCCCCAAAATGCTCATGTTTACATGTGTTACTCTGTACCTGACAACTTGATTCCTACAGTCAGTATATGAAGACAGACAACAGTGCCTGGAAATTCAGAGAAATGTGCCTTATAAATGCTTTCTACAGTACATTTTTGTTAATGCTTTGAAAACTTAATTCAGCCATGCCATTAACAATATAAGATAATTTTAGTTGCTTTTACGTCAACTTTCACAATTAGTCTGATCAGGTAGCATGAGGGCATACTTGCTATAGAGGAACACTCCTTCATTTCAAGAAGTAATTGCCAACACATTCTCCTACTCCATAAATAAAGCTTTTCTTTTTTTCCAGGCTCAATCCCTGCAGTGAAATGGCACACAAATGACAGCACTCAATTAAGTTCAGAATTAATGTAGCATGAAAACAGTCTTACAGAGAAGGCCAAGTGAAATTGAACAGGAGGATTGCAGGTATTTTCCCCATATTTTACTGCAAACGATCACTCATTTTTCCTGCCATGGAACAGGTTAGTAGGGCAATACTCAATAAAGGGGACCTTTGGAAAGCAAGGGGTTGCATTGAATGTATTAATTCAGCCCTAATTCTTAATATTCGCTAATAACAGTTGATCTATACACCTGTGTTGTTCTCAAATAAGGTACTTCAGAGAAGAAATTTAACTTTTCAACAACCTCTGTGGGTTATTGGGTAACACTCCAAACAATTTATTAATAGTTTCTATAAATTAAGTAATTAAAATTAAGCTTTTTCATTGCAAGATGAGATCTCTGGTAATTTATGTACAAGTGTACGTACCTATAAACATATTTACAATACATGCATAGTTATGATTTTTTTTTTGTGGATCAGCTAACTGACATGGCTTCAGATACTGATTTTGTCAAAGAACTAAATTATAAATTGTATTGGCTGAAAGTTATTATTCACGTCTCAAGGAAACTGATGGGAGTGGGAGGGGGAGCACATACACTTATGGTCAAAACAATAGAGTTAAATTTTGAGAAATTGAAAACAAAAATCTAAAAAGGACTTAAAATTGTCCCTAATTTTGACTCAAACTATTTAAACATATCTACCTTACATTTTTAAAATAATTTAATATGAACCACTGAATATATGAATGTATTTTATGAATATGAAACCAGACATATTTAAAATTAAATGAATACAGGAATAACATGTCAGCCATAAGAAGTGTTTTGAAAAATGTGATGTTCAAAACAATCCTCTTTTTTTCTGTGAAGTTTCAGGTCTAACTATTCCCATTCCTCCCCCAAAAAGGTTTCATTCTTTCACTTTCAGCCAGTAAAAGAGTATCTAGCAATCATCTGGAAAGTCTGCAATCAGACCAGACTTGACAGTCATTACCCCTCCACATACAGGTAAATAGAAAATAGAATAAGTAGAATTTCAATACAAATTACACACAATTCTCCTTGGTTTGAATATACATTGGAAAACTACAGAATGTGTTGATTAGCCCGTGTCTCCAAAACCCATGAAAAAACTTCTCTCAGCCCACAGTGTGTTCTGCACAATCAGTGCACACACCATAATTTAAAAGCACAGATCTATCTCAGATTTCTCAACTTCTCAAGGAAAAGGCTAAAATCTTCAAGAGATGTTTTTAAAGTTCAGTATTCTCTGCCTTGTTTTCCTTAGCACTCACTCTTCAGCTGCAGGGCTGTTTGGTATCTGATATCAGCTCTGTCATGTTCCTGAAGGCATTTACAGGACCTTTGAATTTCAAGTGGTGTTGGGAACCTCTCTTGCTGAAATCATGGCATCATCACTTCTTTTTGTCCCCAGAGGTAAAAGGAAAAATCAGTGATACCAAAAGGGAATAAAATATTTAAGAGCTCCATTGAAATTTTTCAGACAGGAGCTTGTTTATCTTCACTAAAATTTCAGAGGCAAGATAATTTGAAGTGCGGTGTGGTGAATCAGAGACTGACAGGTGAAAATAATTGAAAAGGAGCTCAAGTTTTTTGTTAATTGCCTGCTGCAGGAGAAGTCCTGCGCTGTGCCATGCATCGAATCGACAAGCAGAGACCCAATATTTGCTATCAATCAACATTACAAGCATTTAATGAAAAGTTTCATAATGGAAAGGTTGAGTGAGCTGAGATGGATCATTTCCATTAACTAACTCCTCTCCACAACCTACAACTCCATTATGAAGCAGCAGCCTCCAATTCTTTTGAAGCTCAGTTTCCTATATTAAAAACAGTTTCTGAAGCACATAAGAAAACAGACAAAAAGCAAACATTCTTGCATCTTCAACAAGGTAGAAGAAGTGAATTGGGACAAAAGGACTTCCTTTACTGCTTTTTTTTGTCTGTGTATATGTTTTAACAGAGGTGACCTGGAAAAGATCTGACAAAAGGCACAAGGAAAAGAATGGCATAAAGCACTTGAACCTGTCAAGCCAGATGTGATTGACAATTATTTTTTAGCTAATCCAAGTAAAACTCCAGAACACAGGACCTATATTTCTATAAAAACCCTTTCCTTGGCAGATGAATTTGCCTCTGGGTTGTGTAAGGAACCCAGCAAAGGAAGTAATATCAGGTCCTCTAATCATTATATACCTGCTTGCTTTCTGACATGTGAAGTTTTCAAATGGAAAATGAATTACAATCATGCAAGTGAATTTCCCCCTTACTAGAAGCCTGTTAAAGTTAACTGAGGGTGTGCAGGAAAATGGAAAACCCTCAAAGCAATCTAATGTACAACACAGTTGTATCAAGCACCTACACACTTCAACTTCCAAAGCAGACTGCTGGTGTCAGGGCCTGAGTCCATACCCACGTGTTACAGACAACCTACTCTCACAGGATGTACATCCATATTCATGGCACACACCTCTTTTCCAGAAACTCACATTCTCTTACTCATAGCCACCATTTATTCATAGATATACTAAATAAGAAAAGGGTCCTTGAGTACTAAGTGAAGACTGCTGGAAGGCAAGAACATAATCCAGATTACAGAAGGGGAAGAAAGTGTATAGGTACCTAGAGAAAGCCAAAACTCAAGCAGCAGCTTGTGTCCACAGACAACACGAACTGTGTATTAGCTATCCTGTCTGCATTACAAATTAAATGTTTGCCTAAGCTATGTAGACCACAGAAGTTCCTGAATTATTGTCATCATATACTTTCCTCACTCTTTTTGGCAAGAGAAAAGAAACATTTGAAGGACTCAGACATGAGTCAAAAGATTGATACTGTCTGTTCTTGGCTAGAGTTTATGAGATGATATAATAAAGAATTTTTAGAAACTTGTCTGGCATTAAGGTGAATAAATGGTTAAATACATTTTTTAAATGCTACTCTATACTTAATAATACAATTTTATTAAGACACGTCTTTGAAACAAAACTAATACAGGTCCATAGAAAATATATTAGCAAAAATTCCATAACCTGTCATGTAGATTTGTAGGAACATCACTGTCATCCCTGAAATAATGTCAGTGAAGTGAGTGAGCTATGAAAAGATGAACTAAGGTCAGTCTTTGCCAGATATTTTTCTTCATTTATTACAGAAGGAAACTCACATTCTTCAGTCATGTTTATGATTGTTTTAGAAGAAAGTAAGTAGAGAGAATGATTTTTCAAAATACAGATGCTTAGGCTGTATTTTCACTTTAATGAAGTGTGTCACTAAGGGGAATGAAAAGCAAGATAGATTTACTAGCCCAGGAGAATCAAAGTGAAGGAACAGGACAATCTTACTCACTACTCCAGCAAGTCTAGAGGAAGAGCAAATTAGTTAACGGATATTTCACTTCTTTTTAATGTTATTAGTAATGCAGAAGAACAGCTAAAAACAATTTTATAAGGTTTATTGGTATATTTATCTTCAAAAATATTGGATATTTGTCTAAAATATCCCCAAATCCACAAAGAATCATTGGAAATTATTGATTTTGGTAGTTGCATCAAATACCTAATAAAAGTTAATGTTCTGAAAGAGTGGAGGGCAGCAGGGAGAAGACAAGCAAATATACCAGACACCTGCAAGTGCCTGGGTTCTTACTTTCAGCTCTTCAGCAATCCATTTTGTTTCTATCACAGCCATTCTGTGGGGATCTAGGCGTGCTGATGGGGCACACCAACTACCTTCAGCCCTTTGTTTTACTTGTCAAGAAAATTACTCTGGTTGAAATAACATTATTTCACACGCAGACTATGAGATCAACTTAACCATCTAAAGCTTGACCTGATGGAGCAACCTCTTTTCCACCCAAAAAATTATGTCTCAGTCTCAAAGATAGTAAGACTGGTACAAAACCCAAACACTGAGTTTTCCTTCATTGCTCTTTTCCATCCTTTGGGATCGGGACAACCAACCAGAAGGTCTGACATAGCCCTTCTGGGTGATGCTTTCCCCTCTAACAGCCTCTACAATGCATTTTTTACTGCTGTTTTAGAGTGCAATAAATGAACTTGGTCTCAGGACAGTTACCCACATTTTCTGTCACAAGAATATTGTCAAACTAACAGTGAGCAGTCAGCTGCAAGGTCAAAACTGGTCTGTCTAAATCTCCTTCCAGCTCTCTAGTGGCAAATGTGAAATACTATCATTCCTCCCTGCATGTTTCTGGCTATGATTTTTTATTCGATTAGTTATAGTTGTGTCCCAAGAAAAGTAGGGCTCATCAGGTAACAGAAGCCAGGAAAAGATAATTTCTAGGAAACTCTGGACATTAATCTTGATATTACTCAAGGTTTCATACTGCACTGTTACTTCTGCTTTAAGAAAAGCAAAGCACTGTGAACACAAATATATTCACACACAAGCTGTGACTTTGCAAAGCAGACAGTTCATACTGGAAGATGAAAGAGAGTGGCAGGTGTAAGCTAATTGAACATAATAATAATTCCCAAATGATGGTACCTTTAAAATATTTTTATTTAAAATGTTTACATGTGCATAGGAAAGGTGGGAGTGGCTTTATGATGATTCTGCCTGAACTGGTACCAGGTTCTGTGTTAAGTGCAGACAGTTGCAGCAACTCTTAGAAACAAAGCGAAAATAAATGTTTCTACAACTTCTTTAACTTTGTTTTGTAACAGAGCAACATCTGCTTCGTGTCAGGCATCACTGTGTTCCCAAGTACTACATGTCCTCAGCTTTTAAATGTGGTACTTTCTTATGCTTTTAATGAAAAAAGGTCTTTGGCAGCCATGAATCCCTTAAGATTGTTAAGAAAAAAAAAAAGTGTATTTTTCTACACTAGGAAAGAAGGTTTCACAATTTACCCATCTTTATCACCATATGGTCAACTTTTTCAATGCATTCTAATTAGGACTACATCCTAATTAGATCTATATCTTTAGCAGTGACTATTGTGCTGTGGTCTGCTCACCAAGACAGCTCTCCCTAGTTTGTTTCCAAAGGAAGCAATAAATGCTGAAGCTGAGAAAGAAGTATTTCATCAGCTGAATATTTTCCAGCATTTTTCTGGTCAATTGCCTGAAGAAAAACCAGATGCAAATCAGAGTAAGGTAATACTTGGGTTTCTGAGGTCTTAACACATTGTAGGGTGTGATCAGAAGTAGTGCAGTAGAATACAAGTTGTTTCTAGAGATTTCTTTTCCAAAAGCACTGTCCTCCTTTCCTTCACACGTGGAGATAATGAGTTTTCACAGAAAACTCTTAGATAAAGATTTCCAGACCTGTCTCTAAAGGAACTATACCTTCCTGCTGGCTCATTGCTTCAAGTTTTAAATTCATCCATTTGGCTGGTGGATGGAAAGAAAAAAAAAAATCAGGAGTAAAGAAAAAAAGCAAGAAAGAACAAACATGTAGGAGAATTACAATACTTCAGTCTATTCTTCACCCATGCCTAGCTGCATCTACAACACTTGTGAGACTGGAGCTAACAAACCCCAGCAGAAAGACAAGCTGCATCATGCTCAACAAGGAAATTCAGATGACAGCTGCTGGGCAAAGTGTTCAGCCAATTCAGAGCAGGTTTCTAGGATCAATGCAGTACTCCTGCAACAACTCAGCAGTTTTCATCTAGTTCTGGAGCATCAACAAAACATGACAAAGCACACCAGCAAAGCCTAAGTACAGGCACGTCCCTCAACTCCCCACAGAGAACTTCCAGTTCTGTACTAAGCTCACAGTTGCCTTGTAGTCGAGCATCCACTGCAGATCATGAGCACAAGGAAGTCAGCAGTAATGGAAATAATGCAATTAGATGTGGAGAAAGGATCTTGCTGCCTTTACAGAGTACCCCAAACAGATTCCATGAGAGATATCAGCCTGTCACTTCCCTTGACAGTGCCTGGTTTTCTCACAAGAAATATGTGGCTAATAAGTAAAAATATACATGTATTTTTTGGTAGCACAGTATTTGTAAACCTACTAAACTTACTAGCATTACTGTTGAATTTTATCTGCAAACACACTCAAAACTGTGTTATAAATGATGGGGGTTTGAATTTTTGGATGTATTGTTTTGCTGGCTTGTCATGGCTTTTTTTTTTTTTTCAAATTTATGATGTTTCATTTGTTTTCTACCCCCACATCTTTGTCTAAAGTTTTTAAGTGCCATAAAAAGTATTTACATGCCTTTAAATCAACTATACATTTCACACTGCAGTATTTAATCTTCCATGATATTGAGAAAATGCACTCTGTTCTTTGAAGGTAGCAGTACATCTCACATGTTATTACTAGAAAAGGTCATGAAAAGATCAATACATGCCTTGTGCTTACTTATCTTACTAGAGAAAATTGTCCTTTACAAGCAATATTAAAAAGCCTCCCCAAGAAAGAAGCAGAATCATAAGGAATAAAAGTGGTAATTAACAGAAGGCAGATGGAATGCCTTGAACTTTCAAGGTTTGATCCTGTGCAGCCTAAGAGGAGATAACAGCCAGAATAGATGCTTAACACCAAGCACAGATGTAAGCAGAGCTGACTAAAAGCAGTGGGGGGGAGGGGGTGTGATCTGCATGGTTACTTGCTGAGAAGAGGATGAGAATATAAGCAGTAAATTAAGCAAAATTGCTTCTTCACAATGCCCCACCCATGCATTTTTTTTCTAATTATGGCATAATTCCTTGCTCCTTCTAAGCACTAACTGCATCTCAGAGACAGTGAAGATTTTACTCATTCACAAAAGAACCAGATAACAAATAGAATTTAAAGTTGTGGTGCAAGTTAGCAGTTGGACCGAAGTTTATTTTAATGATTTGTTGCTACTGCTGTTGTTCTATAGCTTCATTTTTGGTTTGGGGTAAGTGAGCATAACAGAATCAACATTTCCATATTGTATCCAAGGCCTTGCAAAGATTTGCCATTATAGATAACATTTAAAATCCATTCCTTTCTGTCATTTAAAATTCATCAGCTAAAACGTTCATACTTATCACAGCCTCCTTCTTGCATGGCTTTGACCACCATGAAATCTCCATCATTCATGTCCTTTCATGCACAGAAAAGTGAGGTACAAAGCAAACCAAGTCTGAGATCCAAGAGGGATTTTTGTTTTGAAAGCTGGAGTTACTACAATGTAGGAACCAAGCCAAAATTTTAATCATAAGCTCATGATTATTGCAGCCATAGGTTTCACTTAGTGCCTAAACTCCTTCAGTAAGTTCATTTTGTCCCAAATTGTCCATCTGCCTAGGGCTTGGCTTCTGCACATGCACATCAGGTAGGTGAGGAATACCAAAGGATCCAGAGCTTTGCATTTCTATCTCGTTAAAACACATAAGGCAAAGTACTTCCAGATATTTTGACTGAGGGTTTGGCCTAGCAGACATTCCCACAGTACACTGAATAAATTTAACTCCATACTATAAGTAGGGTTTATCATCAACTTCAACTACAGTGACAATGCCTCATTCATCCATTTTTAGGATATCTTAATAATGAGAACACTCACCCCAAAAGAAAAAACTCCTGTTCTGAATATATTCAGGAGTGACTTTACAAGACTGATGACTACAAGAACAGATTTCCTCCTACAGCTCATGAAATACCCCCCATTCCTTTTCCATTTACTCTATTTGAATCCTGAGAGTTCCTTTTGAATCCTCAGAGAACAGGCCAGCTTCAGCAGGAGAGATTGATAATACCTCCACATAAAACAGCCTCCAGTCACACACAGCACACCTCCAGTGAGGATGGGGGCAGAGCCCTTGCCAGACAGAGGCAAGGACAACACTAGCAACCTGCATATTGTGCACATCACTAGTAAATCCTGTTTCACAAAGGAAAACTGTTAAATAACTAAGTATTTTGCTATAGTGGTGTGGGGTTTTGTTAGGGTTTCCTGGGTGGTTGATTGGTTGTGTTTGGGGGGCTGGTTGTTGGTTTTGTTTGTTTGTTTTTTTAATTTGGTTGGGTTTTTTACTATTATTATTTAAATCACTGCAAGATTACCAGTAAAAAAAAAAATAAAATAAAATAAATAAAAAATCTACATTTTGGGGTACTGGGATAGAAATAAGTTTTAATGTGTAGGTGTGTAGCTCATTTGGCTTACTAACTCCCTTCATGGAGTAGCTCAGTAGGCAACCATCTCCATCTGCTGAATTTTGTGTCTTGCTGAGAAACCAAGGTCTCTTCTGGAGCTTAGCATGGAAAGCTTGGACTCTCAATTTTCCTGGTAGGAAAAGAAGGGCCAAAACAATGTGTTGTTTAATCCTTGTCTCGTACTTAGTAGCTTGTTTATCTCCTCTCATAAAGATACTGGGACTGTGACCTGTGTGTCCACATCCAAGAGAGGAACATCTTTCAAAACTGGATATTCAAGCTTGTATACTGATTTTCAAGCATTTCCTCAGAGTACTATTGTCATGCTCCTTCCCTGATAGGTTCCTACACATTTTTTCCCAGGTAAGTGTATCACATCCCAAACAAGAGTCTCTTACCAGACTGAGAATCAGTTCACCCTACCTAGCTGTCACAGTTTTACTTCAGCTCCTCATCCAGATACTTGAGCAAAGAAATGGTGTTGAAACAACTGCCTCCACCTGGAAGCAGTTTCTGTGTCTGGTTGCATATTTGCAGTATTGTAGAAGGTAGAGCCCAAACACAGGCTTGTAAAGGTGGCAAACACCTCTGACCTCAACTCTGTACATTTCAGGAATAAATGGGATTTTTATCTCTAATTGTTTTCAAAGGAAAGTCACCTCCCATATGTTGTCCACAATAGATTGTTCTGCCTTTTCTTTTTTATAGCTCACAACATTTAGCTAATTAATAACAGGGCATTTTCCACAGGGTGTCATTCATATCATATTACCACCAAGTGACCAATTGTCAGCATGTAGCCCTGTTTACTTAAGCTGTTGCCTAGAAACTACTGTGTTTTTCCATTTGAAGCTCAACTTTATTGCAACACAGACAAACAATGAGATGCAACCATGAGGGCAAATAAGCAGCAGCCTGCCTTCACTACTTTACACCTATTGTTTCACTTCCCATAAGTGGTGATTTTTGTTAGTGAAATAATTTAGGCCCAAGACATCCTGTAGTGTGACTAAAAATCAGACTTTTTTTTTCAGGAAAATAATATATAATTTCTTTTTTCCTTTCTCTTGGAACCCATAGTCCTGAACTGTTTTATTATTACAGGCTTGAGGTTTTGTCGTTCAAGTTTAAACACAGAGATACGAGCTAAGATTGTGCTCAAGATTAAGTACCTCTGTCTGTGAGACCTGTTCTGTGAGAAGAGATACAGAGTCAGTTCTCATTCTTCATTGTTCTTTTACTCTGGAAGGAGCTTAAGCACCTCAAAATACAGATTACATTTTAGCCTTTTTCTAATACTTATCTACATACATCAAGTCATAAAATAAAGCCTATGGCATTACTAAATAGGTGTACTGTAACTGCAAACTTCACCTCATGGTTATCATAACCAAACAGCCAGTACAGACTGATAGGAAAAGTTAAAGTGAGCAACCACTCCTGATGGGAGAACAGTCCTTTCATTCACATCAGGGATCTGGAAGCAGCTCAGGGAATATAAATTAAGCAAAATATTGATTTTTAACTTCCATTATTTCTTAGTCCTGGTAGCAACCCAATGTACCTTAGACACAGATTTTCTTAGGCACTGAACAGGCACAAACAATTGCCGTTTTTGTGTTCCTCACCTCAGCACATCAGACACTGAAAGCAATGGAAAATCAATAACAACTGCACATAAACACGTGCCTGGGCTGGAGGTTTCCCTCTAGTCCAAATGTCAGGCTGAGACCCTTGCCTATGCAGAGATCTGTAACTCCCAACACTTTGAAATGCCATCTTCCTAGCAGAGACTAATGATAGAGGTTGCAATGACTATGCCCCAGGCTTGATTTTGCTATGACTAGTCTAGGTAGTCTCCATTTCATTATGTATGGATATGGACAAATAAAACCAGGCAAAATAGTTTTCTCCTAAACCTGATTAAATAGATTTTATTAAGTTTCCTTCATCTTTTCTGGATTAAAATCCTCAGTCTGGATTTTTATGCAATTTCAGGCTACTAGGAAAGACAATATTCAGCAGATTCGGTTGCAGATGAACTTTCCTTGCATCTGCATTAGACCTCTCCAGTCACTCAGTAACTTTTCCATTTGCTTCAGTTATGTAACCACTTTTGAAATAACATATGGATTTACTATAGGAATTCAGTTGCTCACATTGTGTTTCAAAGTGAGCACAATCATTGACCTTGAAAGATCTCAGCAATAATTCTAGCTGATTCTCTAAGAGGTGAAATAAATATTCTACCAAGATATGGCCACTATAACAACCCACATACCTAAGCCTATGTCTTGGTTTAGGACTGCATTTCCTGACAAACCTTTAGGGTGTACATGGAATACTTGTGCTTATAATGAGTCCATATACATTATTACACTCTATACAGGTTCCTTAAGCTATGTGAGATTGAGTGTGCAAATTAGATTGTCTTGTTCTGGTGCAAGTTTATACTGTTAAACCAGCACATCCAGTCATCCATTAAATTTAGAGCAGACAATACAGAACAGACTGTATTTATTTACCTGATGGCTGTAGGCAAATTATGTACAAAATAGCACAGCATGAAGACAGTGAAGAAAAAAATAAAAATATCATCTCTTTAAAAACAGATAGTTTCATCTCTTGCTTATCTGACTAAACAGCTAAACAAAAAAATTTAAAAATCAATGCAAGCAAAGAAAATGACCAAACTGTGAAACACTATCTCCAGTGCTTGCTAAAAATCTCTGCAGCCATGCTAAGCTTCCATTACATACAACTTCAAGTGTTAGGATCTCAAAGTAAATATTCTCTGTGAAAATATCATCTGAATTACTTTAGTTAAGGTGTGCAAAAGCTATAGAATTTTTTTTTGAGCTTCTTTGGGTTTTTGTTTTCAAAAATAAACTCCAGTTCTGTATGCACCTTAAAAAAAATGAACAATTCACATTGAATATTCCCAGTATTCCATATGGATTAAGCAAGGCTGAGAATAAACCCAAGAGGAACATGAATGAGGCACTTTGCAGGAAAGTGCAACAAATACATTATCAAATATTTCAGTGATTATTTCACTAATGGCCAGGAAAGAATGGTAAAATGGCTTTTGAAATATTCTACTGATACTTCTTGAAAACACAGTCCTGACAAAAGAAGTCTTGTTTTTCACAGGTTTGCCCCTGAACATTTCTGTCTTCCCCTCATTCAAACCCCTTGTTGTCTACCCACCACTTTTCCCCCAGAAGAGTCCCCTTGATATCTATTCATGTACTTTCCCAGACACACTCACACACTCTCTCTCCCTCCATTTGTTCTGAGACACAAAGAATAGCTTGCATATTGGCCAGATTTGTCAGTTATAGCTGATATGTCTTGACTGGTATAAAAAACTTCTAGTTCTATCAAGTAGCAGAGTATGCAGGCTATTTCAAGGTTAAAATACTTAAAATTGGCCCACCAACAAAGAGATACAGCATAGCAAAAATCCAGCTATTTCAATTGCTAAAACATCTTCATTCTCCCATTGTCTTCCATTACACATTTTGCATCCCAAAATTTGTAAGGATTAACGTGCTCCCTCCACCCCCAGCACAAGACAACTTTACTTAAGAATCCAATTTGTCTGCCATTCATCAGTGCCCTCCACGTGAACCTCATGGCATCACAGAAACATTTCTATCCCCTGCATTCACAGTGCTGGAGTCTCTTGAGCCAACAAACTGTCAAATTAGTGCCAACTCATGACAGCTTTATGATATGTAATCTTGTTCACCAGCAAATGGTCTGAGACCCCCTGCTTGCTACTGCTGTCATACAAGAAATGCTTTTTTTGTGTCTCTCTGATATATTTATATTTTGAAAGCAGATCCCAGCTGGGAAAGTAGTGGTTTTGCCTCACAAAAATCTTTCAAATGCACACTTAACTGCTCTCTCCATGTGTTACTTAAAAAGCAGCTTTTAGGATTTTGCTTGAAAGGTTATGTTAGGGAAAAGGAAATTAATTAAAAATTAATTAAAAATGTACTTTGTCCTGCTGATTCAATATACTTACCCACGTAGCAAGTAAAAAATCATTACTTCTTCAACATTCACTCACAATTGACACAGAGAAAAAAATATCTTGTCAGGGCTTTGTGGGCTGTAAAGTCCATATATCAAAAACTGAGGTGCAAATAAATCAAGTTTATTCAAACACACTCACAATGAGGAAAATTCACAGGGAAACATGTCTGAATCTTTCAAGATGATAAAGAGTGGACAACAGAACAACACGGAGAAGTTAGGAAAGTAGGACACACCCTTCTTAGAGAGTTCTTCAAGACAGGAAATTAGTCTTTCCTTTACATAACTTTATAATAACCTTATTCTAGTCATTGCAGTATAAAACAACACCAGTACACTAGCTGATTTTTAAATGTATCCTAAAGTAGTCAGCTTTTTCATCCCTCTTTGCACAAGTGACAGTAGCTGCCTGCATTTATTTCTTAATTGGTGGCAGAATTAACCACAAGAAGTAGCCAAAAGGAAAAATTAGTGCGTGAGAAATGCTTAAAAGCAAGAATGCTATTTTCAATTTGCTTCATTTATAATTCAAAAGATATAAAGGGTGCAATTCTGCAAAGTTCCCATACAAAGCACCCTAGTGAAGTTAGTGGAAATGCAAAGATTTACGGGAACAAGCCCTATAAACAGGGTAAAAACAAAACAAACAAACCAAAAAAAACCACCACCAACAACAACAAAAACAGCACCAAGGGGACACACACACAAATGGGAAATACCAGTGATGACTTTCACTTGAAAAAATTAGTTCTACAGTCTTACCTTCAAAAAGTTCCAAGTGTAACAGGACAGTATTAGAAAACAGACTAATTTTCCCATACTGCCTATTCCTCTGGTCTAGAGAACAGCTGCAAACATTAGTGCTTTTAAGAAAATCTATTCACAGGAGCAGTATCATTTCTAGGCTTGAGCTGATCAGTGTTAACTAACAGAGGACTCAGACACACCTTCATGTGGAGTCTACCAAGTGATACACTCAGATTACTCACATAAGAAACAAACAGTTCATGGACAAATTTTCCCCTCCATCCAATCAATCTAGCCAAGTTAGGACTTGCAAAGGCTTCAAGGTCATGTAAAACATCCTTGTCCTTCATCAAAAGCCTAACTCGGGACCTTGGGCACCAGGGTAACCCAAGAACTGCATCTCCTCACAAGGCAGCCAATAACTAGGACACATTCCTGCCACTCAGCTCTTCACCCTCCATACCCCAGGAAAGAAAAACCTGGCCCTTCTCACCTCACGGATGAGGATTCTGTAGCTTTAAGATCAAAAATCATTGCAGATATTCATCTGTTATTTTATAATTGAAGCTAAGACACTTCTTTCTTTGGGGGGTGTGGGGTGCAGTACTTTTTCCATGGCTGATATTAAAGCTTGGCAATTACAGAAGAGAAGAATCTGCAGCTCATCCCATTTCAGCTTTAGTTTATTAGAAAATGTTGCTTGTTCTTGTACTCTGGCCAACTAGGGCTATGTCACGTAGTCCAATTGTTTGGTACAAACAGAAAATGACAGCACATGTAAGCAAGTTATCATCCTATATCAACCCTTACAAATAAACCAATTCAAAAGTACAAAGCCCACAGTTCTTCCATTCTTGCTCTTTCAGGAAGTGAAAAAATCCATATGAATGACAATAGAATTTTGCAAAATAATTTGTCCACTGGAGTTTCAACTGTCAGAAGCATTGCAAGGTACTAGTTGCAAAGACAGAATCTCAGAAGCTGTTTATGATACTTTAGTCCTTTAGGTATTTTACTGTCTTCAGATGAGATTTTTTGAGATCATGAAGAAAAGAACATTATATTGCCTATGTACATGTTCATACTAATATGACTTGAAACTATTTGAATTTATTTTGTTAAGTAAATATCTCAAATCCATTTGGGTTCACCTAGCCAGGGGCTTCAATGCAATGAGGAGTTTGCCACGTTGTAAGAATCCCAACTGCTATGCCCTGAACCCCGGCAATACAGTCAGTGGCTCTGCACATACATCTGCCTGCCTATGAGCAGCCAAGAAATGCTGCTTGGTCTTTCCTGTCACACACCAACAATCCATCTTGCCCATTTACCTGCCATCTAATCAGAAACAGAGAAGTGACCTTTCCACTTGCAAGTTAACAAGTTAGAGTTGCTGCTCACTTCACAGAAGGACAGCCAGAAACTTGAGCAAATATGTGATCTACAAATGCATTTCAATGATGCAAGGCATAAAGTCAAGCAGAAAGACGGGGTTTTTTAGTCCTTTTTTTTTTTCAGAGAAGTCTTATGCTGTAAACTACATAAATCTCTGTCTCTCCTTCCTCAGTATCAGCACACAGAAAGGCACCTTTCATCCTCAGTGCCCACTTTCAGTCTGAACAGAGGAAGGGAGGTAACCAAGCTTCTTGACACAATAAAAAATGAAAGCCAATCTCTGGTGTTCCTGCTGAGATGCATCCTTTCACCCTCACTGTGTGTCCAAAGCAGATAAATGGGTTAGAAGTATTGCAGTGCATTCAATATATAGTACAGCTTGTATTTATAAATAATAAATATACTCAAGTACATCTATAAAATATGCTTATTCATTGTGGTCTAGGATCCTTCCACAAATGCTTCTGCTACAGAGTTAAATAAAGAGTCACCTGAGGACAGGTTGTAGCAATGAACATCTCTACTGTATGGCTGAGACTGAACCTTTCTGCACGTCTCAAGCTGATGAAGTTCCATGATTAAAAGTTGGTAAAATTGTGTTTGTAGTTAAGGGAAAATGACACAGACCTCAGTACAGTCACATTCATAACTGTTACTGTTGACTGACAAATAAGTTCTAAGAAGGGATGGATCATTATTGCAGATTTTGAAGTAAAGTACTCTAGAAACCCTTCAAACTCTGGTCTGTTACAGACATGCAGTAATCACAATATGGTGTGCTCATGCTTTGGAGCCACCTGAGAATGACTTCTGAGAACAATCTGTGTTTATCAAAATTGCCAGACTCAATTATACTTTGAGTGTATATGCTTTGGGTCCTGAGAACAGATATATTGCTTTCATGGAGAAATCAGTTCTGCAGGGAAATCGGATCAATAAATCTCTCCAAACTTACACAGCTTCTGGCTAATTTTCCATTGCTCACTACTCAATAGAGGAGCATTAGCCAGCCAGCCTTTCCTTGATCAAGCATGTCATTAACTGCCCTATAAGAAGGGATCTGCTGTGCCTTACCAGACACGCTGTCCTCTAGAGGATCAGAAAGAGCCAGCTTTCCAGGCATCGCTTCACCACTTAGGATTGAATGTGTGTTCAGGCTTCACATTAAGCAAGAACTGAAAATATTGCTTCTAAATAAAGAATACCATGACTAATTCATACTTTGTTTCATGGAAGGGCATTAAAATTAATTCTCACCACTGTGCTAAATCTTCACATTTGTTTTCAAAAAGTACTGTTCAGTATTAATAACAGATGCTCTATCCAACTAATCCTTTACATATCCTGCCATTTGTTTTGACTTTCAAGCTTGCTGTTCTTAATAGTTTCTGTTTCCAAATAATGCACATTGTTGTAAATGCTGTGTCATTGCAACAGACAGATGTGTCTCTTCATCCCCCTACACATTTTCTGATGTGTCTTTCCAACCTACTACCAGAGTGTTAAAAACCATATCCACACACAAGGATCTTATTTGAACTGCAACGTACTGTTACCCATAGGTGAACTGTGAGTTAAAAGTGAGCATCATTCCATAGATAAGATATTAGAACAAGACACACTGCATTTGATTGCAGGCTCAGCCAGGATTCCCTACAGCCTTAGGTAAATCCATAATCCTTAAGATAGACCTTTCTGATCTATCTAAAATGAGGATAGTTACATGGTTTTTTTATTATTTTTGAGCAATTTTAAGGCTTGCTGTTCTTTACTTGCTGATGTACACTATTTAACATCTCAGAACACTGATAGGGATCGCTGAACATTTCAAGGAAGAATAGGAAGAAAAGCAGAAAATAATCCTCATAAGTCAGGCTGTTTCTTTTTTCATGCATATATATTTATAGAAAAACTAGTTTTCATTCTTTTTCCCAGAAACAGGATACAAACTCTTTGACACAATTAGATAGGAAGAATCAAAGCCCATCTGACAGTTCCCTTCATGAAAAGATTAGAGCCATGGCTGGAGGCAGGATCACCTCTCTTTTTCCTTTTCACTGACAAAATCTGTGATAATTTGCTATGTAAACCTCATTCTCTCTGTCTGTGAGCAATTATGTAGGTGTTGTTTGATTTTATATAGCTATATATATGCCTATAGGTATCTGTATAGGTATAGAAAAATCACACTCCAGAAAAACATGGCACCAACACTTGGCAGACTACATGAAGATGGTTTTTGTAAAATCAAAATACCATTCTGCTTTATAAGACATATTTTAAAGGAAAAGTAGTGAGGCAGTGTTGAGCTATTATAGAAATAAAAACATATATGTATATAAAGGTTCTGATATATATAAAAGTTCTTATATAGGTACACACACACTCCCACACAGAATGTATAGACATATAAAGAGAAAAATGTCTGTTTCAAAGTCCAGAGCAGGATTTCCCATTCACTAGGTAATAGCAGCATCAAATTTAATCAAATTTAATTGCTGTCTTAAAATAAAGGGGTAAAAGTACCAGTAAGATGTACAAGGAAGAAAATTTGTCCATCATCAGAAGTTATAGTTGGTACAGCATTCTAAATTATCTACATGCATATCCTTTCCCTTAGTGAAAACTTTGAGTAACACTATTCCAGGAAGATGGCACACAATCTTCATGCTGTATTGCAATCATCAATGAACTGATGGTTTTGTAGTCTATATGCATTTATACATACATGTGCTCCACAGAAATTATTCTGGCACCATTCTTGTATGATTCCTGTTTAGCATGTGCACCAAAGCACATTGCTTCTGTGGTTGAAGTGAAACATGGGATTTTGTCCATTATCTACGTAGTTTAAATACCACAGGAAAATAAGAATTTTGCTTGATCCTGATTTGGACTGGACTTCTACAGGTTCTGTGCACTGCCCATCACATCCTGTGAAACCTCCTTAAAAATTTGGTTTGAAATTTGAAGATAGAATTTTGAATTTTTTTTAAAAAAAAATCAAAAATCCCACACATGTTGCTCGCAAGAGCACAGGGGGATATATGCATATATATAAAAGGCTTGAGTGTCACTGGCAATTGTATATAATCTTCTGTGCATTTCACAGTCTCAAATTTAAAGCCCCCTGAAAAAGACAGGGATTGAGTTTTTGATAGCTACCTTTAGTCTTACATATCACTAAACACTGGCATTAACCAATGCCTTCAAGAGAGGCAGCAGCAAAACACATCGCCCCAGCTCAGTCCAGTTTCTAGGGCACCCAGACTCCTGAATTTCTGATAAACTTCCCCATTCTGGTGCCCTCTGAGGTAGGCAAGACAAAGGTTAAGAGACAGAGCATGCTAATAAAGAGACAACTGAGACTACCAAGACTCCTGTTCCTGCAAACACTGGCATTGCTCCTGGAACAGGGGGAATAACAGTCTTTTAAAGTACTGTTGTATCCCATAGCTCAAACATCTGCAGAAATTAGGGGATTTACTCTTCTTTCCCTCACCTTCTTGGACACTTACATTACAAACCCTTGCAATGCCTTGCGGACTCCATACCACAACACTGACTTAAATCTCACAGGAGAGTCCCACTTTAATTTTATTTAGCTCATAACACTAAGCTTCTGTAACAGCTTTTCAAAGGCATTATACTGAGAACTCTTAGAAAAAATGAAACATTTTTTGATGCCAAGGAGTAAGGAAAAGCATCCACATAATATTTTATTACATGTGACTTGTTTTCAGTGTTGAAATTAAAGCTTTGGAGAAGGCTACAGAATATAAAATCAAAGTCCCAGTAGTCAAGCTGAATATATCTAACACCGATTTCCATTGAAAGTTTTGTTATATGTAATTGAGGACACTAAGACAGAGTCTTTTCTATGTTTGCATAACTAATACATTACACTGGAAAAAATTTTGTTTTAGGCTTTAAAAATCGTGCTTTAAGAACAGATAGGACTTCATCCAGAAACATACAGGGTTCATCTTTTGTGAATAACAATGTATGCTGAAACAACCTCTCAACTCTCTCCAGAATTATTTCTTGAAGAATTGGAAGCATGGAAGTAAATTAATGTAATGAAACTCTAAATTAAATAGTTTTAAACTAATGCATTATCTGAAGAGAGATAGAAGGGTAATCTAACTTTTTACCAAATGGCATCTAGCTCATGTTCCGAGCATCCTAATTGTAGTGAGATGTGTTTGCTCTCTTCTGAGAGTACATAAACCTCCCTTTCTTAGCCATTAGGATTAAAATTAGTATTTAAGAGCTGGAACAACTTGGTATGTGAAAAGGTTAGTCCTCATATGGTGCTAATTTAAGCAGATCAAGAATGGCAATCTACCTAAAAATATACATTCAGCCACATATGATATGCTCAATGAAGAAAACACAGGATGAAGTTCTGCATCAGGGACCAAAATGGTCCCTTCTGCCCTCAAAACTTACTCCTCAAAATTAAAAAAAAAAACAACAAGAAGACCCCCAACAAAACCACCAGAAAAATAAGATACACACAAAAATATCACCCAAACCACACACACTCCTCACACCTGACTAATTTTCCCATTGTGTAGTTCCATGGAAGAGTTTAGTTGGCTTAGGAGAGGGAGTGAACATCATCTTTGTTATAATAAACTGAGTTTTCATCTCAGAGAACTTTTAAAGTGCATAATCTTCAGCATTCAGACATGAAAACTGTCTAGCACACATGCCCTGACTGCATTAGATGTGCTTTCCAAGCTTAGATATAAGAGTTTAGTCCCCCCCTTGTTTCTCAGGTCAGAAAGGGCTAGCAGTACTTCAAAAGATAGCATATACTCTCAGCTGGATAAGTTTTTCACTGTGGGGGGAATTACAGTCCCAAAGGAAGCTCATTTCTTCTATTAAAAGGAGAAATTTTGGCTGCTGAGGGAGGCAGAGCTGTGGGAGAAGGTTTTTAATGAACTCAAGTAGAAATTGTGTGAATTAACAGCTGCGTCACTGGATCAGGAGTCAGGAGATACGTGCTCTATCCCTGGCTTTATGACCTCAGGCAGATCAGTTTTACTTAATAATTACCACACTACAAGTAATTGGCAGCCAAAAAATCATGTAATGCAATACTCACACAGTACTGTTAGCCATTTTATGTCTAGTAACAAATGAGACAGGAGGTGTTTCAGCCCTTCTGGAGATATAAAGTGCAAGGACCAAGCCCAGGACCTGGTTTGCTGAGTGTCATACACGTGTACAGTGTGGAGCAAAGACTGAATGGATAGACAACAAGTGAGAAAGACATCCAAGAACTATGATTGCCCTAGACCTACTGGCCAAGCAAGGAGTAACATCCACACAGCAACCACTATCCCCTCCAACTTGGGCTTTTCAAAAAAAGTCATCAGTACTGCAGAAAAAAAAAAATCAAAGAGTTATGTATTTTAAAAATTAAAAAACAATTTAAAAAAACCAACCTCAAAATCATCAACACACAAGCCCAATAAAGTTATTGGTGTGTCTAAGGCTTTACTGGTCACAATGTCAAGCATATTTAAGGAAACCAGTGAAATGGAGCAAACTATACAATGGGTCATATCTTGGCTACTGAAAGCAACATGGATGTCTTAAAGTTTGGAAGGGTGGAAGGATTATTAATCCTCTAAACACTCTTATTACAAGACTATAAATCACTTTGCTATGTATTATAAAACAAAGACTATATCCCAAATCATAATACAATTTAGAAAGGCATTATGCATCCTCTTCCCTTCTGGTTTTGCAGTCTTTCCCCATTTGATATTAACCCAGACAACCTGTCTCTTCACATTAGCTTCAAGCTGCCTCTAAACTTTCAGTGCACCCTGGGTATGAGATTTCTGTTCTCAACCTACACCTTAACCAGTAAAGTTTCTAGTTATGCTGTCAATATTTTCCCTGGGTCAGGTCAATATTTGATCTCGTGGCTTTCTTCATAAATGAAATTAATACTGCAGCAAGAAAAAAGCCCTCTGAGTTTTATCTGTTTTGAAACATAAGCTCGAAAAGGAAACCTCAGGTGTCTTTTGAAAATGGAAGGAAAATATCCCAGCTATGAACTTTAGACAATGACTGTAGTTTTTATTATCTACCTATACTTACAAATAAAAAAATTGTATCTATTATTCTTCAGAAAACCCCACCTAAATATTAGGATACATGCTTCAAATTAAAAAATTACATATGTTTGTGCTTTCCTTCCCCATTCTACATAAATTTGTGTGGCTGTAGAGCTCAATAACCCACAAGTTTGTAACAGCATAAATTCCTCATCAGAGGAACTACCCAAAGGTAGCATCCCCTGGTGTAGCTGATCTCCAGCTGCATTAACAGGTGTTTACTGCAGTGCTCATATACAGTGTCCACTTTGCCATAGTGAAAATAAAAATGTAAAACAAAAAGTCCACACAACATTTTTAAACTCTCTTTGCTATGCAGAAAAAGGTGAAATGTCCTGCTCTGGGGTAACAGAGCCATACAGCTCATCCTCAGAGAGCAGGAATGGCCTCAGATATGATGGGCTATGACTTGGCAAGCACAACCCAAAGCTGGGTGTCTCAGCACTGTGACAGCACAAAAACTTGGAACAGCTTGGCTCTGTGCATCCCAGGATCAAAGGCAAAAACCTCATGGACTGAAGCCCCCTTCTCTGGAAACACATCATCAGCTTCAACACCTACAAAATATTAGCTTAAATCCAGCAGCATGAGGAGAACACCTTGGTAAAAGGCTTTTCAGCTCCAGCCCAGTAAAATTGAATTGCTCTGCTAAATTAAAAGCTGCATATTTTTATACCATTCAGGAACAATTACAATGTGCTTATACTGGCAACCAAATATGAGATTTCTGCAAATTCATAGTTTGAGTACATCTTTCCATTCCTTTTGTAGTATTTATCACCAACACACAACCATACACCATACAAAATTATTGAAAAACTGTGAGAACAAAGAGTATGTTTAGAAGAGATACATTTTATTTCTGAAATCAAGTAGCATTATAATGGAGTTTCTAAAGACTGAAATATTTTAATTATTATTTTGTGGGAATGAGTGTAAAGTGTTTTGTACTTTTCCTATATTTCCTGCCTATATTTGCATGAATTTTGTTGAAAGAAACCAGTCTTGTCTTTTCTAACAAGCCAGAAAGGTTAAACTCCTATCCCAATATGAAAATAAGCACATTAACAAAATGCTAGAATTGATAGATCATGTGTGCTTTCTATTACCTTGAGTGCAACACCAGCAGGTTTCAGACAATGGAAATTCTCCAGTCCCATACTACTCCAGCAATACAGAGTTTTGCAGACCTCTACTACTTCTCCAGTAACACAGTAAAATGAACCATAACCAGTAAAACACAGCAGCCTGGTACAGTGGCCAAAGGCAGTGAGAGCAAACAGCACCAGGTGGAAGCCAGGCACAGCCTGGAGAGCCCCACACTAAAGGGTTTTCCCATGGCATAAGCCAGGCTCAGCTGCCCTTCCTGCCTCTGACCATTCTTCACACTCACCATATGTCATTTCATACCATGAGATTCCTTCCCAGAGCATAGAATAAAAAGATTACCTCTGGTGGCCCCTTTTGCACTTTAATCCTGCAGACCAGGGACACACTTCAGCGGGTAGATATTCTGAGCTTATGATTGCTGCTCTTTGTTTTGCTTACTTGTAAAGCAGGAAAACAGTGTTCAGTTATACATCACAGAAAAGCACCTGGCTCAAGTGCCTGCTCAAATATTAATCAAAATATAAATTACTAGTATAGAATCTCTGCAGAGAGTATTTCTAGATCTATTTCCCAGTGCCCAGCAGGCAACTTTCCACAGAAAAAAGCCAGCCTAACTTCCCTTACTCCTTTGAGGAAGTCTGGGTCACAGGACAAGGAAAGAGCAGCCACAGAAAGACCCACAACAGTCTGTCTGTTGCAGGCAAGAGCTGCAGCCTTGCTGGGGACTGAGCAGCAGAAGTCCACCTCTGTAGGCAGCACCCCACATACAGCAGCAGCTGAGGAGCCTCTGGGCATCCTGGGCTGCAAAACTGCACTGTGCCTGCTGGGACACCAGAGGAGGAAAGTTCCCATAACAGCAGTGTCTGGGGGGAGAAATGGTCTGCTTAAATGTGTACAAACCCAATTACCTTCCTGATGTCCTGTCCCTTCCTCCCTTCAATAAGGCACTGCTTTATTATGTTACTTGGCAAAGAGCAGTTTGTTCAACACAAGGGCAATTAGTTTAAATTTTTCTGTGTAGGAGCTTAAACCAGTATTTGTAAGTGACCTCTAAAGGGTCCTTGTTGCTGTCAACAGCATCCTGAAGGGAAGTCAGAGGTTCAGTGCAGTAATAAGCAAGCCCATGCTGCTTGCTTAATTACTGTATATATGCCTAGTAACCAGATAGTAACTGCTCTCAGTTGCAGGGTAGCAGTGGAAAAACTTGCATCTTCAGCTGCCAGTTCAAAGAAAACAAATACATTTAAACGTATCAACACAATTTCCCCCCCTTCTTAACACAGAAGGCAGAGGAGGCACACTTACCTTGTCATAGTACTCCTCTCTGTCCTCAGATAAGGAACACAGCCTGGGATTACAGTAAGACTGTAACAATTACTGAACTACTGCGCTGAAAAATGCAGGCCCTTTGCCTCTAGGGGCCCTGTGCTTGCACTTCCAGCAGAAGACTTCCTAGAAGAGAAGGTCTGACATCCTCATTTCTTTCCATTAATGAAATCCTGCTAAGGGTAAATACCTTTTAACAGAAATTATCTGTTATCAGCAACATGATTGAATATCATTAAAAAAAGCCTAATATTGTGTCCTGTAACAAGCCATGGATTTTAGCTCTATCACATGCATTTGTGCTAACTTGTAATGGAAATAATTCAGGAAGAGAGAGAGAGAGGATTGAAAATAGTTTACACGTAAATCTAACAAAGTGGCAATCCGTAATAACCCAGCTGTAATCCAGCTCTCAAGATTTTTCTAGGCAATGTGTAAAACCAGTTGAGGCTTTCAGTCTATCACACAGAAAAAGACTCCCCAGGCAAGTCCAGATGCTTAAGCAGAGCTTTGCTCAAAAGCCAGAGAACAGAACAGGAGGTCACTGAAGATGGGAACACATGGAAGCAAACTGCTTCCGTGCAGCTGCATGGGAAAAAAAGCCACAACAGAGACAATGAAGGGTGTTAAGGTAAAAAAAAGAGAATGGTTTCTAACAGTCATCAGTTTATAAAATATTTTAGCAAACCTTTACTGTCCATCTAAATACAAATAATTCCTTAAACAGAGATAGCACATAGCATGACTGGGCTCAGCAATGTGAACCTACTCAGCCAAAAGTCTTCACTCTGACTGAAGTCAGAGCTATTTCTCCAAGTATTTGACCAAAACACCTCTCTTCCTCTCACCTGGGCAGCTGGCTCACTCTAGAGTCCCCAACTTGGCTCTGCTGTCACACCTTTAACCCATTCAGGGGTTTGAGTCTCCAGGCCAGCCATTGATCTGCAAACACCATTTCCCAAGAAGCAACAAATGAGCGTATGCTGGCCTGTTTCCACCTCAGATTTTTGTACTCTAGGGAGAATAAATCTTAATATCTAAGGAAAAACAATCAATGTAAACTTATTACAAATGCACAATTTATGAACTTATTTTTAAAAGTTAGTCAAAGTATCATGTTTTTTCTTTGTTAAGTCTTGCTTCCTTTTTTGCCCCCATTATTTGACTACAGGAAGTCAGAGAAGATGGTTAAAGTTAGTTTAAAAAGTCCTATCTTAAAAGCAAAGTATCCCCTGGATATCAGAAAAAAAAATAATTATAAATTATTTTATACCAAAACAAAAGAATTACATTTGCCTGCTATTTATTAGTAACAATATTCACTTCAAATTTTAATGGACTTGGACGCAAAGTGCAATATGGGTACTGGTGGCAGAACAAAGTTAAGGCATGGTTTTTCCTTTATACATTACATACCACATCAGGCATCATTCCTGCCTCAGCACTCAGGCAGGAAGCAACAGCCACGCCATGCTGCTGCTCAGGCATCACCAGAGTTTTAGTAAGGGGGGCAAAGGGACCTCAATCAGATAAAGAAGGCAGGAGAAAGCCCCAGATATCCAAGGTCTGTCTGCCTGTCCTCACATCTCCAGGACTGCCAAGTCACCTCCTCACATTTCACATCTCTGAGAACAGTTACTGCTCCTGGCCCCATTATTCTAGATTTTCTTCCTAACAAGCATCCCTTTGCCATCCATTTACCTAAGGCAAATGCAGCAAATTCTGTGCCAGAAATTGCTTCAGAGCTGCACCATATATTGTAAATGTCAAGGATGAGTATTTCTTTTCTTGTCTGTTTTACAAATATCTTACACTGTATTATACCAAACCAAGAGGCTTGCAGAGATGGGGATGTTTGTACAGTTTGTTTTATTCAGTGCACAGCATTTTCTACAGCTGCAGTACCATATTCTGCAGGAAGAAATGCAATAAAAGTATTCTTAACCTTCAAGGAAGCTGAGGTTAAAGAGCCCTCTACTGCAAGTTTTGTTTTCTCACAAGTTTGCTACACTTCATAACCTCCTTTTTTCGTAACCACATGTCTCGGAATGGTTGCATTGCACTCAAGCAATAACAGCATAACCTCCCTCCATAGCCAATACTGTCACACAGTCAAATCCTGCAGATATTCACCATGTTTATCAAAAATGTTTTCTCATTCCACTGATGGCAACAGTGCTCACTAAGCCTGAGGTTTTACTTGTCCAATACAACCAGAGAAGAGTCTTCAAGGCCTACATTTAGCTAAGTTTACAAATTTGCATGTACCCAGGTGTTCTGCAGGCCATGAAGAAGAATATGCAGTTCTTCCTCCCAAAAGTGTACAGTATAACTTTTTAATCACTTTAATTGGGGAAAGAAGTTATGGAGCAAATAGAAAAGTGTTGATGGTTCCAAATTTTACAGAATATCAATTAAATTCATTTTCAGTACAAAACTCAATGTAAAAAGAGAAAAATATGAGAAATTGTAAATAAACTACAGCAAACTTTCCACTGATGGCAACTGGAGGATAAAGCACACAGTTATCTGACACAGAGAAGGTTAAGAGGGCAAAAGAATGAATTGGGTGGACATGAAAAATTGAAGGAAAGACAAATTCGGAACTGATGTCAGGCC
The DNA here is from genome assembly GCA_013397195.1 of Hylia prasina. NCBI lineage: Eukaryota > Metazoa > Chordata > Aves > Passeriformes > Sylviidae > Hylia > Hylia prasina. The sequence goes on from VYXD01000359.1 coordinate 627,455, forward strand.
ACACATTTTAATTGCGGAACTGAATGCCAGACATGAACACAGAGCCGGGGTCATCCAGAGAACCACCAAAGGGCACCTGGGGGGCATTGGGCACTGGGGTGCAGCAACTTTCTGCAGAAAGTCTTACTGCAGGTCTTTACTTACTCGTGCTGTAGCTGTGTTACATGAAATAGCTAACAGGAACTGGGGTGCTCCCTTCAAGACAAAGAAAGAAAGCCACAAAAAGAAAGAACATAGTCATATCACTGAGGCTGTCAATCATAAGCAGAGGAAAACTACAGCCATTCAAAATAAACTGCCCCTTTGGAGCTGAGGTCACCTTGTCAATATCAATCTTCTCATTTTGATGTGCATTAAGAGCTATTGGAGTGTCCCCTTTCATCCTATGACTGTGAATTGACCTTACTGACACTACTGAGTACAATATGGTCATTTAGAGATGTGGTAATTATTGGTAACTGCACTAACAAAGTTAGTAGCACACAGGGCATCATTACTCTGGCTTGTATTGCCACCTGGCCTTTATTTTAAGAGGTTTATTCTCATTTCATATGCCTTGACACAAACTGCACAAATATCAGTTGCTTATTTAGAGTTATTTTCCGTGGGATTCCCATGACAGTTTCTACTAAAAAAAGAGAGTATTTTCACCTGAAAAAAAAAAAAAAAGCCAAAACAAAGCTGTTGCTTAAAAAGTCTGAATTAAGCCTATAAAATGTCATACTACACAAGCACAAGTAGTCCTACAATCTTATCATAATATCATCCTGTATTCCTTATCTTCTGTCAAAATACAGCACAGCTGGGTCAAGAGTGAGACCTCCTGCCAGGTGTTGCAGCCTGTCACTACAGAGATGACAAAACACACAGCCCCAGCACCTCTGATGTGCATCAGCCCCTCAGAAGCAAACCCCACCAAATGGCACCTCCCTCTCTCCAGGATTATACTCTGCTTCCAAAATGAATCAAAAGGTAAAACTGTCTCCAAGACTCGAGATGGGAAGGTCAGGTGCCTAACCCTGTACACACAGTGCTTTTTGCACCACTCCCGGGCAGCTGCAGCCTTGTGAGGCCAAGAGGTGGCCGTGCCCAGGCACACACACCAGCTGCTGCACTGCTGCCAGAGATAACCCACAGTGCTTCCTCAGGCAGCAGCTTCCTTCGGTCTGAAATTGCCTTTACTGATTTACTGACGAAGATATATAATGTGATCACCGCAGAGATGACTTTTTGTTAAAAGGGAAGAGAAAGAATCAATAGTAGCTTGGGCTGGAAAGGGACCTTGGAATTGATTTGGAGATGACATGCTGGGCTTAGGCCCAAAGCAGAGATCCTGGCCAAGCAGAGTCTAATGCTTTTAGAGTTCATTTAAAGATGACCCCAAATTAAATTTCCAATTGTAGGGGTCTAATTCACTCCAGATTGTTTAGAAACACTGCTAAGAAAAAAGAAAAATCCCAACACAAATACCCTTCTGAGGTTTTGGAGTTCAACTTAATAAATTTTTAAGCAGACCTTGTATTTTATCCTATGCTTGTTCACTTTTGTTGCTATAGGTTATCACATTCTGCTAACCCGGAAGATCAATCAGAGGCAAGTTTCTCCGACAGCTTGCAAACACGACTGTTTTCTTCACACTGTTTCAATTCAGTGCTACTTCTACCACAGACAGACCCACATTCTTAAAGCTGTTTGTTTTCCCTTGAAAGAAATACAAAATGCAGTAGCAAGGAGAAGGCACAATACTCTACCTATTTAATCTAAACACTCAAAAATATCTCACCTCATCTGGCCATATCACAAGCACAACTTGAGAAGTTACCTGGCTTTAGAGATTGCCACACATTCATCCCTCCAGACTGCAGCAGTCCCATCACATCAGATTCATCTGCAGTGCAGTCTTACCTGCCAACTGTGCCAGCAGCATTTGCTTCACAACTGAGAGAAAAGCGAGAATAAACCCCATGCTGATGACCCAGCAAAAGGTCACTGAATCTCACTCTGCTGTGAAATGCCACTGAAGACATCCAGAAAAAGATCCAGAGCACCAGAAATGCAGCAGTGACAGAAAACCTGTCTTCTGCTACTCAGAGTATATCAGTAGCTCCAGCAGCCTGGGCAGTACCTGTGCAGAGTTCTCAATGCCAAAGCTCCAGTGTTTTTCCCTAAAGAAAGCATCACTCTGCAAAGACAAGGGAATGGGGGTGAACATGGTGGAAAGAAGAGGGGAAATAGAGGTAAAAACCTCTTCTTTTATGTGAGTCATACTCACTTTGACTGTTTCTTCAGCTGTGTCTTGACAAACAATTAATGCTAGATTTTCACACTACCACTCATTTGGCAGAAGATATTTAAGTCAATACAAAACACAGATCGGATTTCAAATTAGCAAGATCACCAATGAATTATATGATGAGAACGACAGCAAGCCTGTGCTGGCACCAGGCTTCAGCTTGCCACCTGGTATTCCAGATTGCACTGATCCCAGCCTGTGCTGGTCCCCACCACCTGGTGCATTGCAAAATGCCTCTTCTGCAGTACTGCAAGGCTTTCTGAGCAGCCTTCTTGGAGGGAGGGCCCTTCTGTTTCCAAGGTCACCCACACTTCCAAGAAACAGCCTTGCAGAAAGGCTGCTCAGCTCCATCAGACCTTTTTTTGCATCTCAGCACTGCTAGAGCCATACACGCCTTCAACCTGCTGACTGACCAGTGATCCTATCACTGCACTCCTCCTCACAACCAGAACTACTTCCTCATGTCCATTTTGCTCACTGAAGGCAGCTGTACTCCTCCTTGACATGATCCACAGTGAGCACCCCACTCCAAAAGGGTGTCTCTGCTTCTGCCCAAAGCAGCTTCTCCTTGCTGCCGGAACTTCATGGACCAGCTCTTTTTCTCTCTTGTTGAGCCAGTTTGATAACAGCTCCTGCCCATCTCCTGGCCGCAGCTGGGGCCAGACCATGAAGTGAAGCATGTCCAGGTGTGCCCAGAGTACCCCTCAGAAAGCCCTGCTGTTTCTGGGTAGAGGGCATCTTGTGCTATATCATCTGACCAGAAAGTAGAACTTCCTAAATGTAAGCAAATTCCCTACTCCAGAAACTATACAGGGAAGGATCTGTTGCTATATTTTGAAACAGACGAACTTGAAAGTCCAAACAATTATGAAATAATCAACTGTACAGCAAGAAAGGTCACATGCCTAATCTACATTGATGAGCAGAGAGAAGACATAGCAGAGTCCAGACCAGATTCCCCACTAAAACCTCACTTCTGGCACGAATAAGTCACCACTACTGTTGCACAAAGCAGCTCTGCATTGCTATTTATCTTCTTTAAAACTAACAGCAAAAAACTCCAGGGGTGAGACCTGAAGAAAAATTGGCAGAGACTGCAAGCCTTGGCCAGGGCCTCTCTAGGAGTGCTCACAAGGACACAGCACACAGTACCTGGTGCTCCAGCCCTTGCCACCCCCAGGGACACACAGCAGCTGGAGCCCAAGCCAGAACACAACGTTCAGAATGCAGCACAATCTAAAAAACATCAGCCCAGCCAGCCCCTTGTACATGTAGCAAGTAACAGGACTGATAGAAAATTCATAAAAACAGCAGCATACTTGGCTTAGAAAGAAAGTTTCTTACATTAGTCCGTGGCTTCTAAGGAGATTTCCAGCAATGCAAAGGAATCAGTAGTGCAGCAGAGCCTTCCTTCTTACCTAGCTCCACCACCTTCTTCAAAGTGCAGCAGTTTTCATGACTCTGTTCAACCTTTACGTGCACCAACTTCAGCCACCTGGCACTGGAGATTTGATGCTGAAACACCTGCAAAGCAAGGTGTAGCAGATCAGTTATCACTCGCCTTAATCAGAAAAGCCTGTGTCTTATCTGCTAGGTCACAGAACCCTAGCAAGTTTTCTGGGCTGTAGCTAGCAGAGCAGTGGGGAGGGGAGCCAAGGAATTGCTGGGGACACAGCCTGCCTGGGGGAGGTGCAGTGCTGGGGCTACAGCTGAGCTCCTGGGGCAAAACAAGTACAGGAGAGCTAGGGAGTGACTTCACACAACATTCTGAGTGGGAAGGGATCCTCAAGGATCACCAGGTCCAGCCCTCTTAAGTGAGTGGCCCACACAGGCATAGAACCCTTGACCTTGGCACTGTTAGCATCATGCTCTGACCCTTGAGCCAGTAAAAGATTGGTGAAAAATCTGGTTGCATACTGGGGCAAAGAAAAGATGCATGACCTGGAATAACACCTGCCAAAATGAAGTTAAATCATTATTAGTTTAAAGAAATATCCCACATTTTCACTTCCAAGATAAAGATATGTGGAACTACTGCTTTGTGACTCACAGCTACAATGTTCTAAATCCAGCACCAGGAACACTAAAGGACATTTGCCATGCCATTGCTCTGTTTCCCACCTTGGCAAAAGCAGATAATTTATGATCTCTCTGCTATCAGAGTAGCTTAGAGGCTTCTTACACTTACATGAGTAAAAACCGCTGAGACTATTAGAGTGGATGTAGAATAAAAATGCAAAATATATCTACTATATAATTCTCCATATTAGCTATAGCTGGAAGAAAAATAGGAGGCTCAGCAGATTAATTGCTTTACTCATTATGGCAAATTATCCATTCCAAAAGGCAACTAGTGCCACAAAAATAAGATGTGTATGTTAGAGGACATCAGCAGAGGGGTAAGATTTCTCTACCATTAACAGTGCTAGCTTATGTTTTTAACTTTACAACAAATTAGCCATACCTTACAAAAGCTTCTCAACAGCTCTCTCAGTGAAATTAAACCTTGAGCTCACAAATATAGACATCTGTCTTTTCATAATAACAAACCTTAAATGAGATAAATTAGTACTTTTCTGCAGTGATTAGGAAAAAAACCACTGATTTAAATCGTGCAAGAGTAGCCTCAAAGGCAAAAGTGCACTTATCCTTTCCTCCCCTAATATATGCTAATTTGTTTCAGCGGGGACATTAACATTTAAGGGCAGCAGGTCTGCTTCACCTGCCCCAGTGTAGCAGAGAGGCTGCTCTGGAGTGGCAGCTGACAGCCCAGGGACACAGGCTGCCCTGGGGGGACACGCTGTGTGCACACCCCAGCCCCCAGCACGGTGCCTGCCCAGGGCCCCATTCCTGTCAGCAAGGTGGGAGAGCAAGGGAGGACTCAGAGGTTGGCATGCACTAAGTCACTGATACTGTGAAAGTCAAAGAGAAATCTCTCCCAGGCTGGGAGAGCAAGAGGCTAGGGTGGGTTCTGCCTCACACCATTAGCCACAGTTGAATGAAAAGCACATTTCCCTACCGAGCCCTTTTACCCCAACAACAACAGGATGAATTATGTCCAATATATTACAGTTCATTTCTTGAGAAGATGAAAGTGGCATCTTTTAGTTTTCCAGAAGTGAAAGGCTGAATTGCTATCTTTCCTGCTTGCAAGCCTCAGGGACTAACAGGCATCACTCCATCTGGGAGACAAAAATCTGCCCTTCCAGCTGAGACCATAACCCAAGAGTATTGATCAAACATCCACCTCCCTTGCATATAATAGAATTTCCCAGTGAGCTAATTGTTTTTCCTTCTTTCATCTCCATAAATGAGGTCAATGGCAAGGGCAAAGAAGAGAGAATTAGCTCTAAGTGTTCTTGGCTTCAAAGCAAGAGGAAACAGAGCTTCCAGATTTTGGAGAGTGCTCTATAGGATTTAAAAAGTACCATGGGATCTTCCAAATATCTGAATGTAGATTGCTCCAGCTTAGGACAAGGCTTGCCTGCACTGCCCAAAGATTTGTGTTTTTCTACACCTGCTGTTAGTTTGGCAATGCCACTTGTAGGTCCCTGATGGCCTTCATGCTGTCCCTCCAACAGTGACCAGCACCACCCACAGCTCCTACAGCATTTTGCAAAAATGCATAAAGCTTCCCAACAGATGTGGCAGCAGGCACGTAGCACAGTGCATCTCTGTGCCTTGTCCTCATTCCCTTCTGCAGTGGCAGAGCTGAGCACCTCCTGCCCTGCAGCCCCGTGCCGGGAGTGCAAGTGAGGCAAAGCAGAGCCCTGACAATGTAGGTTCAGACACACACCCACATCATGCTTACAGAAAGGAATACTCAACCACCAGCAAAGGTGCCAGTGACAGAATTAAAACCTGGTTCCTGAGGGAAAAGCAGGTAGTTTGACTTTCTCTTCCAAAACAGCAATGATTCTCTGAGGTCTGTCCAGCAGACCTCCTCTCTTTTTCTCCCCCCATTCCCTTATGCAGTATAAAAACCCTACAGGACTCATTATTATCTCAGGCAGAATTAATAACAAGAATCAGGAATGATGGTTAGAGACAGGCAGCTACAGACTTCAGCTTCTGTGGGTAGGGAAGCCATTCATTTGCTGCTGAAAGCTTCACAAAGTGTTTTCCCATATTTTGGGGACAGTTAGAATTGAAAAGTTACACTGATAGTATAAAGAGCAAGTTCTTCACTAGAAAGATTAAAAAACAAAAAAATTCAACCCACCTCCACAAGTCTGTCCTGTACTTTTTCATGTCTGAGTCCCAGCATTATCAGACTGACAGCCTAAACACTGGCTGTGTGTGGTGAAGCTTCTGGCACACATTTTTAACTTCACAACAGATTAACCATACAATACAAAAGCTTCTCAACATCTCTCTCAGTAGAGAGGGCTATTGCAGCATTTACTTTACAACCCTCAGGTTACCACTGAGTCAAAACTGTCCAAGTGCAAGACAGGAGGGCACAGTCAGAGCAGGGATGAGGCTGTGCAGGGTGACAGGATAGTTCTAGCCCCACCAGACCTTGTTCCTACCAGTGACCCCCTCTGCAGCACAGTTGGGCTCTCCTCTGCTGGGCAGCCAACCAAACAGCCCCAGGTGGGAAGGGTTTTATGCTCCCCAATCAAGGCAATGCGCACCTTCACAGTGGTGAAATTCCCAGGTGTCTGCTATTCCTTCATTAACACTGGTGCTGAAGCTGTAGAAAAGCTTTGCATTCTGGAAAGATCATCTGAAAGATGCCTTTAAACCAAGCTCTGAGTTTTGTGGGGTTTGCAGAGACCAGCTCTCAAGAGGCAGAACAGACCTAGCAGATGTTAGTGGTCTCAGACCAGGTGAGGTACCCTGTCCTGAGGGATCAGCCCCCATTAACCAAAAAGCTACAACACAAGTAAGATTAATAGTAACACCGTGTCCAACGTTTGTAAATGGAATTCTGCAAAGCAAAATTTTTATTGGAACATTCCTGACACATTTACATATGTGTTCACCACACTTTTGCCAGAAAGGACACCTTATAGAATAGAAAACCCGCCAAAAACATATGCAGTTCAACTCTGGGAATAATTTTTGAAAGTCTGTTCCTTCCTGGATGTGAGCAAAGGTTATTATGTGTCTAGAATAGATCTAGTCCAGACAGATGGAGCATCATGGGGGGAGGAGGACTGAACTGTTTGTTTCCTGAAGAGCCTTTTTGTAATGAACTTTGTAAAAAGACTTTTTGTAAATCCGAGTGAATTAAATTGCTTTGTATAGCACTGGGATAAACAACTTATTGACAATTAGATTTTTTTTAAAATTGCTTAGGCAATGAATCTTGGAAACAGAAGAACAAGCAGGGAAAATCAGATAAAATAATTTAAAAATGCATACCTGTCAGTAGGCTGGAAATTAAACCTCTTCCAAAAAAGATTTTCTCATTTAAATCATACGAGAAATCCCATCAAAAGTCAGAGTTTATTATTTCCAGGAATAAAGGTCTCTATCTTTCTTTTCAAGCTCTGACCGGTCTCAGATCACAGAATCATCTATCAAGATCCTCAATAATCCATCTTGTTCCCTGTGTTGTTACTGTCTGTAATGAACAATGTGCCCTAGAAACTATCACATGATCTCAAGACCTGAATCCTTAACAGGATGCAGTCTTGGAAGATTTGCAGTCTCTTCTGATAATTTTTGAAAGGACATAAAACACTACAAACACATGCTGAAATTTTGAGATAAAAGAGAGTTTCTATAACTAAGTGGTGTTTTTCTTTAGCATCAGACACATATTACTCAAAAAAACCCAACAAACACACAAAAGCAGAACCAAAACAAGGAGCTTACGATCTTAAGCCAAAACTGAGAAAGAGACCTGAGACAATCTTAGCAGGCCTCATGAGACTGAAGTGATTTTCAGCTACAGCTAATATTATTTTAACCTCTTTGCTTGTATCATTTAACCCTGTTGTGGTCCAAAACTCTTGTTCTTCCTCAGGCACTGAAATCCCAGGTTTGGTGCAAATCCCAGAGGGAAGACAAGAGCACATTTTGGTTCAGCCCCAGCTATGATACTTCCCTTTTCTAGCCTGCTCCATCTCCAGCACAGTGGTTCCACTCCCTTTTCCCATTCCTACAGAAGGAGCAATGCACAGTAAAGGGCTCCTTATCACTCTTAACCTCTCTCCCACAACATAATGGTGGGACTGCTGTCTCCAGGTCCTACTGACTGGTCCTCCCATGGGAAAACAAGAGAAATCTTTGTTCAAACAATTCAAACTAAAAACCTACTGCAAATACACACTTTGTGTTTGAGTGAACTTTTGAGTAAGTCAGTCTTCTCCTAGTTTTGCTTACATTCAGGCTACATTCTTCCGCTACTTCAAACTTGAGAACTCCTTCACACATATTATCCACAGATAATTTAAAATGAGGCTTAAATGGCAACTTTTTTATACCACAAAAGGTGAAAGTAGTAAATGGATGATACTGTAAAAATTCAAGTAGCTTTTAATATTGAATTTTTATGGACCATAGGTTTGTTTCAAAGCTCCTATGAAACCTGCCCTTAAGAGTAAATGAAAAATAATTACAATAGCATTTTTCAAATACGTTTCAAGCACGTTTCAATTGTGACTGCCAGTGCAAGAGGGGCTACAGCAGAAAAGGTAGGAAAAACAAAAACTGAAAAACTGGCTCAAGCCTTTTCCCCCTCATCTGCCTCCCCATGAGTTTTTGCCAAAGCAGATGACACACCAAACTGTGTTACATGGCAAACTGGAGCAGAGAATGGACTCGAGTCAAAAGTACCTCCCCTGTCCTTTTTCTTTAGACGCCACTGATAAAGGAAATTGGCAACATTCACTTAGGATCACTATCCAAATGCCCACATCCTTAGGCCATAATCTGAAACCCTGATTTTTCACTCAGGAAACCTGGCATTTAGCAACTGAAATTCAAAGCCAAAAAGCCAGTTGCTCCAGACTGCATCGTCACAGATGACCCATCTCAGGCTCACTGCTAGTTTTCTTGGTGCCAAATAACTTTTCAACACAACAGTCTTCCAGCACAGGAATTTAAGAACCTCCAAAAGAGGGAAATATAACCCAGAAGGAAAATAAAAAAAGGAAAAATTGAAGACAAAATAAATTCAATATACCAAGCAATATCTTGGGAAAAAGAAATGAATGAAAAAAGAAGTTGGATAGCTCTTTATCTGATTTTATACAGCCAGCATAGAAATGCTGTACCATCACCTACAATATAAGAAACCCAATATAAGAAATTTTCAGTACTGCATAGAAGCACATACCTTCTTTGTACTAAAGAGAGTTGATTTTCATCTATTTCCTCTATTTCCTCCATTCAGGCAACTACTTAATACATTGATCTTCGTTGCATTTCCATTTTCTCCACCAATACATTTCTTATAATTGGAATGAGCTGCTCTATTAAGCTTCTTAATAGATTCTATGTTCTCAAAACCCAGTAACTTCAGGACAATACATTAGAATAGACAACAAATTAAGCTTGGTGTTTGGGAATGTGAGACCCCATCAACAGTGAGCTTTAAAATTACTGCAAGGACGCTGTTTAGAATTGGTTGCAGAGAAACCAGTATCTGATACGTGTAATTGCATTAGTTTGTGCCAATGCTAAACACACTGAGACTCTTCTGATGGCCAGGAACAAATTGCAGTTCTGATGTGAAGCAGCAATGCACACATGTGCAGATGTCAATGAATTCATTAGAGCTGCGGGTGGGTCCACAGTGCTTGTGGAAACAACAGGACTGCTGCATCACCCAGCACAGACACAGGCTGGTTTGAGTGATGGAGTCTAGTCTTAGGTTTGTATATGCAAGCAACGTTGAGCATTATACACAGCACAGAAGTATTTTGACAGTCTAACATATTTATTTTAATTACATCAATTGGATCCAATAGCTATGCCACATTAACTTAGTTTGAAATGCCACATGAATAGGGTTTTTATTTGCAAATCATTACAAAGAGGTAATTCCATTTAAAAATAGCAAGCAGGATAAAATAATTCTCTCAAAGCTGGTTAGCCCTGGTATGATTTCTACCTCCAATAGCTATACAGCTCCCTTCATATGCATGTTTATCAGTTCTTACGTCAGTCAGAGGGGTTTTCTGCCACAGCCGAAGAGCAAGGTGACCTGATAATGTGGAGGGTGAGCCCCTGAGACACACGGAGCAGTGGGAGCCAGGAGAGGGGGATGCCTGGCAGACACATTGCAAACTGCTGGAGTGGGTGTTTGCCAGATACCCACGCCACACCCCAGCCTGCAGGACAGGGCAGGAGATCACATCTGCTCCAGCAGCTGTATCACCAATTCCAGCCTGAAATCAGACTGAAACAACACTAAGAGTTAGGAGGAATGAGGGCTGGTAAAGTGAATCTGGGTAGATAGCCCAAAATGGAAGATTGTCTTCATCTAGCTTTATGCTTCCTGGGAAAGGTTTTATTTAAAAGTGAGCTCCCAGCTGCCCTTCACCTGGCATTAGCCTTTGCTAGACACTTCCACAAATAGCTCCATGGGTAACATCAGCAACACAACTGCCCTCCTGGCTGCCAAACAACCTCTCACACCTCTATTTATTTTTAATTCCAAAGCTTGCTCCCTTGCAATTTCAGTTTCTCTTCCAAGTTACACATTTCCGCAGCCTCACAGGGTGAACTGTTGCTGTTGAAATCCCCCTGCTCACAGGCAATTAGTCAGTGTACACTTCCATGTGGAACACTTTGGCACACAGTTCATCTTGTATTACCCTGCCTGGATGACCTGTGTGGCACCTTCTACCAGCACATCACTGTTTTTAGCACGGAAATCACTGTACAAACGACTTTGCTTTTGTTACAGTTTTTCACATTTGCCTCAGGCTTAATCACGAACACAACTGCTAATTATTTGCACCTCCCACAGCGCTGACTGGGCTTATCCAAGATAAGAACAGTTCAGCCCCTGGTTCCACCACCTGCCAGCCCAGGACTGCTGCCAGCGATTCCCTCTGATAACCCAGGCTGTTTCAGCAGCTGAGGAGGAGCAGTAAATATTGTTTGTTTTCCCAGGGCAGTGTGACTTGGAGGCTGTGGTGAGGGATGTGGGGCTGGGTGGGGACCCAGCTGAAACATTCCATGCTAAAACCAGGCCAAAAGCACTGTGAGAGATTGCTGGTTTTTACTAAAACCAAGATTTATTTAGTGTTTGGGGACAAAACCCAAGTACGTCTGTTAGTGAGCATGTGTGGCTCTCCTCAAAAGCAACATTAACATCTCTCCCAGCCATGCAGGGGCTGTAGCTACTTTCAGGCTGACAGAAATTCCAGCCTCCTCATCGTGCAGGGCTCCCTGGCGCTGGACTTTCCCTGCAGAGCTGTAACTCCAGGGAAGCAGGAGCAGCCGGCAGGTGAAGACCCTGACCCGGGTCCCTGTGCCACCACCTTTGTCTCGGCAGGGCTCACAACACACACCAGCTCCCACCTACCACCCCCTGCTTATTAAACTTGTCTTCATTTAAAATAGTCTGTTAAATTTACAACATTTTCTCTCCCATTGAAGAAGGCTACTTAAAGAAATCAAAAAAGTATAATCCAAATCCAGCATCTTTTACTGTCTTCCCAGGTGTAACATTTTCATGCTCAGTTGGCTCTGAGTGCTTCTCTCCACAATTAAAAGACTGAAGTCCACCCTTTTTGTCTCTGGCAGAGCTGTGATGGATAAACCAGATCTAAGTTATTTTTCATTAGCATGCAAATAGCAAATGTGAAAACTTAAAGTCAAACATTGCAGTGGTAACTTCCCAGGCACACAAAAAACCAACTGCTTGTCACATGTGAATGCATGGAAGATGCAAACAGCACCTAAGATGGAAGTTTGCTCATAACAGCATAAAAACAGTGTTCATAGGAAACACTTCCTTGATGCCTTAGATTAGGCTGAGCTGAGCACAGCTGGACAGAAACAGAAAGAACCCTGCAGAAACAAAGTCATGTCTGACCATCCTGTACTATGTGGGGCAAAATGCCAACAATTTCCTTGTAAATCTCCGAAGGCAGCAGTTGTCTATTCAGCAGAGACTCTTCAATTATTCAAACATAAATCAACTTTTCATATTCACGTGACATCATGTGAATCTCACAAGGGAAAAAAAAAATTACTGACAAATTAATTTGAGTCAGGCGTCAGCCTAATATGATATAGACAAAGATGGATGCATTAGAATTTCAGTATCAGTAAACAGAACATTATGAGATTAATTAAGAAAATCCCCAAATACTAAATGTTAAAAAAAAAAATCTACAGACCCATTCAACCAAAGGCTTTTGTGTGAGGCAGTCTGATTCCCACATGGGATCTCACATCTGAGATAGCAAATATTACTACAGTGTAATAATAATGAATTGCAGCTTGATGAAAAAGAGTAAACTTACACAGGAAGAAGGCCAAGAAATTACTGATATTATCTGCCCCACTGCCTGTTTGAGGATGAAGTATTAAAAATAGGTATATCATAGTAACTACTTGATGCCATACATGGCATAAAAAAAAATTCTGCTGCTCTTCCAACAAAATGATTGTTAAAAGCCTTCTGTCACGCAGAGAAAGGCTTCAACCGTCAGTTAATTTAACAGGATTGAAACCATCTACCACTTCTTCTGTCCATTCATCTTAAGCCTAACAATGTACCATGAAACCAAGTTAGCAGGACACAGGACGCGTTTCCCAAAGGAAGCAAGTCATCCTGTCAGTGCTTACCCCACAGAAAACCAAGGAGTAGCTACACATGTGGGAAAGGTCTGATGCTCTTTGCCCAGAAAGCTGCAGTCATTGAGGGATCTACTGAACAGCCTCAGGGTGCCAAAACTGGCCAAGTAACACAAGATCTGGATGCAACATTATTTTGAAGATCTGCTTAATAACCTAGTGAGAAGTGGAAAAAACTGAGATGCTTTCATGCAGCAGCAAATGATCTAAGCACAGGAGTGAGCTACTCTGATCAAAGATAAAGAATTTCCAAAACTCCTACCCAGTAACAGTTGATCTTCACACCTTTTAATAAAAGATTTGCCAAGGGCAAAATTTAGGTAATAGCTCAAAGTAAGGAACATATTTGGAGACATTCAGGGAAGTTTTCTTCCACTGAAATCCACTAAGACAAAACACAAAGAAACAATATTCTGTAATTGACATTAAAATACTTTATTGGCTAGATAGGCAATGCAGTATGCATAGAAATATACTGAAATACAAAGTCCTCCAGAATACTCCTGTATAAAAACTGTAATTCATACTTCTACATCTTATTTATATACATTACCAAATGTATTCAAGAGTGTTAGTAAGGTCATATTTGCATTTCTTTGATCTCTTGAAAGCACATCTGGTGTAGTCCAAGGCCTTTTTGTTTCTTCAAGAGAAAATTGCACAGCTACCCTATTTCCTCATTTGGCCTGAAATCTGATGAAAGTTTACATACTCTTCTCTCCCTTACTAGATCCTTTCAAGCTTGACTTCTGCCTCTTTTTCTCCCTTTGTCCCAGTATGCGATAGACTTTTTTCTTAGCCTCCTTTTGCCTCTTGAATTTCTGTTCATCCTCCTTCTGCTTAACTTTGAGATATTCTTTAAGCTGTTCCCGATGCTTTACTTTGGCTTTCTTTATCTTGTAATTATTCACTGTACTCAAAGCACTGAGTAGAGCTGATATCTAGAAGAGAAAACAGACAATCAGTGTACATGCAGCTCAGTTTTGGTGAGCAAGAAACAGTGTAACCTCAGCAGACACACACATAATCAATCAGAGAGTCAAGGCAAGTTCCTAATTATCTCTGCACCTGTTACCCAATTTCTAAAATGGTTTAATTATTTATCCTGTTAGGAAGTTAATCAAAGCTTTAATTTTTGTGAACTCTGATTTTGGTTAGATAGCTTTTAAAATGCTATGCCTAATTGCTACTATAGAACACTTAAACTGCAGTTTGGATCTGCCTGCCTCTGCAAGCGCCCTAATTCTCAGTTTTGGAAGCACAGTATTTGCTTCAAATCCTGTCTGTGTCAATAATGCATGGCAATGACAAGTCAAATAAAAACCTGCAGCTGCCAATTTAAGTCACCCATAATATGAGAGCACTAAATCCAAGTGAAGTATCTTGCAAGTGCTGTGACAAGGACAAAAGGCTTTAGGCTTTAGGCGACCTACTAGTCTAAAAAATAGACACCATCCACTCAGTGACAGTTCCATATACATACTATGCGCCAAACAGGAACACAACCAATCACAAGTGCTCATTTTTCACTAGGAACATATATATCTTTAGCATTAGCAGTAGATTCAAGTACCAAAACAATAGTTAGAAAAGCTTTAAACAACACATTTACCCTTCAGGAGTCCTTGTTTCAGAGTAAGTGATAATTACCTTCTTTTCATGAGGCTCCCTGATAACAGCTGGTCTCCACTGGTCTTTTGGAGTCTTGCCTTTCTTCTCAAGATTCTTAGGTTTGTTCTTAAAAGGCAGTGCCTTCTGCAGTGCTTTAGGAATGTGGAGCTTATTGAAATGCCTCTTCTCTCTCACAATAGGCTAAAAAGAATGAATATAGAGCATTATGAGACTCATGACATTAAAAAGCTTTTATTTAGTTTTTCATCTTTCAGTGGGGGAAAAAAACCCACAAAACACCACAAACCAAAAAATGAAATACACACCCCTCAAACACTACCCCAAACCAAACAGACCACAAAAAGACATACCAAAAGTAAAAAAAAATCCTCTGACATCCTTGGACTGAACTGTAAATGGTATGTTCACCTCAATTACTACAGCAGAAGTCTCAGTAAACTTCTGGAGAAGACTTCTACCCTGCAGATTACTTTATAAACTTTAACTGATCCCCAACAACCTGCTCTCAACTTATTTTATTTCCATCTCATGCCAGGACTGTGCCTTGTGGATAAAAATTTGAAGTCACACATGCATGTATATGAACATGTATTTATACTGCTCTCAGTTTGCAGATGTCTGAGACACACTGCAATTTTGACTGGCTCTAAAAAACAAAACAAAACAGAACTATACCTTATAGAGAGAATCCTTGTTTTGTTTCAGTTTGATGCCTCGCTCATACCTCAGCTGGCCTGTTGTCTTCATCCCACTCCAACTATCTTTCTCACCTGCTGGTTTCAGCAAGGAGGTTACTGGGTTGTAAAACGTTGGGATAGAAACAGGATACCAAGTCCTCACAAAAACAATATCTGAAAGAAAAGGGAATGTTACTTGGCTTTAAAAATATTAAATGTAAAGGGTTCATCACATCCACACTCTAAGCAAAGATTGCCTGAACTGAACAGATACTACACCACATGCTAGCATTGTGTTTGGTACATAGACCAAATGTCTTCAACTTCACTGGTAAAAACAATGCAAAACCCCATAGAGGCATGAACAGCACACATTCCTGAAAAGCAGGCAGCTGAATACCATCCTGTTCATCGTTCATATTCAAGAACAAGCAACAGAATTCATGTATGTAGATGTGACTGTAAAATTACCAATAAAACCAATTTTCTTTTCCTTTGCCTATTTTTATAAAAGAACAAACTTGCTTTTATTTTGCATTATTCATAATTGTAGTGTGTTTAGGACACGGGTCATATAAACCCGAGTAAGCATAAACTCATATTCTCAACATCACAGTGACACTCAGCAAACACAGGAAATCCTCTGCATAATTTCCCCAAAAGGCTACAGAAAAAAAGTTAACGAGTTAAAATGCCAGTCCTTGTATTTCTCAGAAAAGTGTCCTTCTAGCACTTGTACCGCTAAATTCAGTTCATCATATTCAAGGAGGAAGGCTGTGTAAAACACTAAAACCATGCTGTGTAAAGCATTAAAATACTTGAAGATACATGTCTTCAACTCAAATCTTTTAATCTGCATACTATGATTTCTAAGTTGAAGAAATCCAACATAAAATATACTTCTTTTTAATTTCACTCTGCATCTCACCAGGTATTTCTTACTCTATGAATTCACATCTCAATTATCAGATCCCAGAATTCTGAGGCACGGCTTTGCAATCTGTGAAGAAGGATGAAAGTTGTGTGATAACTTACACGCAACGTGCAACTTACCACTCATCAGCAACTTGTCTTCAAATGTTGCTCTGAAAGCACCCACGGGAGTCCGGAGAGCCTTTTTGATCTGTCCTCGGATACCACTCACACTGCGGATCACTGCACCTTCAAATTTAGCCACTTCCAACTGAGAGTTAAACATCCCCTGAAAATGTGAGTTACCCACCATCACTCAAGATGCCAAGTCTCTCTCTGTGACCTATGTAGGCCACAAAAACAGAATTCCCACAAGCATATTTTATGAAGAAACAGGAGGAGCAAAGCACTGTCTTTAGACTAAGAGTGCTGATCATAACAAAAACCCACTGAGCTGACTTAGGTGAGCTACTGAAAGCAATCTACTTAGTCATATATCACAGGCAAGGTTTCTAAGCATTAAATATACATATTTAAAATTTCAAAACAGAACATATCTACAGAAGCTTTGCAGTTCTCCTTTAAAGTAATTTACTGTAACACAGGATACCTTAAAAGCAAAGCAAGCTGCCTTAAGTTGCTAGTTCTGAGATTCTAATACAATACAGTTCTTGAAGGTTTGTCCTTCTTTTATATATCAGAAGAAAAGCAAGAAAAAAATCTGCCTACGCCTAGTGCAAATACTTGAGTGCTTCATTGCTGGGATCACTGCTTAGCTGCTTGCTGCCTCAAATGCAGAATAACCTAGGCTCTCTCTGAGTGTGAAAGCCCAGCTAAACTCAGCAGGAAGGTCAGTGAACATTCACTCCTGCAACACTTCCTAACCCAAAAGCTTTTGTACTGTAACTGAGAAGTCTTAAGCACTGCTAGAAGTCTCCTTTGACTCCAGAGATGAAATTTGGTGGGATCAGACTGATACCCACCAGGCACAGGTTTACATCCTCCAACGGTGTCTGCCACTGCTAATCAGTGGGTTTTAGGAAGGAAGCAGTGGGTGGGAAGGAAAAAAAAAAATCACACTGAATGCGAACCAAGGGACTGTTCCAGAATTTTTGTCTGGCTAACAATACTTCATATTCCTTGGCTAGTAATCAGTACCTTTAGAGATCACATGAAAGGGAGCTCAAAAAAACAAGCAGCTCTTGAGATCCAGAACAGTATTCAACAATAACTGAGAACTTCTGCCTCAGGAGAGACAATCCCAGGTTGCATTCCTTCCTAACATCAGTACGTCTTGTTTTACAGTATACATACCCATGAACTTACCTTAATAAAACAAGTGTTCTTAAAAATTTTGAATGGAAAACCGGTTAGCTTTAATTTCTTTACAATAGTTATGGATTTATCTAAATCCAGCACAACTCCTGTCGCAGCAATCCGGAAGTCAGGCTGAAACATCACAGAGGAAAGACACTGTTGAATGTGTACTTCTCAAACAGTGAAGGCACCATTTAGAAACACAGAATCATAAAATTGTCTGGATTGGAAGGTTATCTAGATGACTTCTAAAGGTCATCTAGTCCCACCCCCCTGAAGTGAACAAGGACATCTTGCAATAGATCAGGTTACTCAGAGTTCCATCCAGTCTGACTCTGAATATTTCCAGGAACAGGGCATCCACATCCTCTCTCGTCAGCCTGTTTGTGTTTTACTACCCTTGTGGTAAAAAACTTCTTCCTCATATCTAGTCTAAATCAACCCTTTTAATTTAAAACCATTCCCCCTTGTCCTATCACAGCAGGCCCTGCTAAATTTATCCCCATATTTCTTTCATGAAGAAAAAGCCCTCTTTATGTACTGAAAGGCTGCAATGACAACTTCCCAGAGCTTTCTCTTCTCCATGATGAACAATCCCAACTCTGTCAGCCTTTCTTCCTGGAGAGGTGCTCCATCCCTTCAATCATCTTTGTGACTGTCCTCTGGACCAGCTCCAGCAGGTCCCTGTCTTTGCTGTGCTGAGGGCCCCGAGGCTGGATGTGATACTCCAGCTGGGGAGCAGAACAGAGCAGAGCAGAGGGGCAGAATCCCCTCCCTTGCTCTGCTGCTGGCACTGCTCTTGCTGCAGCCCAGGATGTGATTTGCTCTCTGGCCTGCAAGTTCACATGACCACAGCATGTCCAGCCTCTCGTCCACCAGAATCCCCAAGTCCTTCTCAGCAGGGGCTGCTCTCAATCCCTTCATTGTACTACCTGTATTGCCCCAGGTCAGGTGTGGGACGTTGCACTTGGCCTTGTTGAACCTTATGGGGTCCCCCAGAACCACTTCTCAAGGTTCCCCTGGACAACATTCCATCCCTCAGACACATCAACCACATCACTCAGCTTGGTGGTGCCTGCAAACTGCCTGTCACTGATGGTCAGTGCTGATCAAACAGTGCTGGTCCCAGTACTGATCCCTGAGGGACACCACTTGTCACCACTGCACATCAGGACACTGAGCTGAGGGCCACTACTCTGCAGATGTGGCCATTCATCCAACTCCTCATCCACTAAACAGTTCACCCATTGAATGAATATCTTTCCAACTTAGAGAGAAGGGTGTTGTGGGGCACCTGCACTCCACTTTTCACTTTTAAGAGTCAGAATTTCTAACCTTGGCAGAAGTGCCGCAGCATGAAAAATGCAGATTGACTAGTACAGACACTAGTTGAGGTGCTGCTGACATAACATTCCTACCATTCACTAATGAGATTTCCAAAACTGCCATTCTAATTACCTTGGAAACAATCTAAAAGTCCTTGTGATCTGCCTCACTATATTCTCTTTATGAAACAAATCTCAGACAGAAGGTCTCAAAGGAGAAGTGCTTTGTGCAGTGCTCTAAGATACTACATTATGCAAATGACACATGATGAAAATAGCCTTTTAAAACATGCAAAAAGACAACTGTGCAACAGCACTTGAAGGTATATTTTAGGAAAGGGGATAATAATCACCACTCTGATTACTGTCAAGCTCATTACAATGCCATGCAAAACTTTTGTTACCAATTGTCTGCAAACATGAACCTACCTTTGATTAATACATATCTAATAGAGATCATATCTGATAAATTCTGCTTTAACATTATTTAAATTGGAATTATGGAACAGTTGGGTTTTGAAGAGACCTCAAAGATGACCTCATTCCAACACCTCTGCCATGGGCACCTTCCACTAGACCAGGCTGCCCACAGCCCCATGCAACCTGGCCTTGAATCCTTTCCAGGATGGGGCATCCACAACTTCTGTGGGCAACCTGTGCCAGAGCCTCACCTCCCTCACAGTAAACAATTTCTTCCTGAAACTTGTAAAAAAACATCCCCTCCATACAGTTTCGCACCTCAACATAATACACCTTTCAAAAGCTTGAGTCCAACTACTTTCTTAAGTTTCTAAAACTACACTGCTTTATCATAATATAAACCTTCTTCCCAAAATATATATATTTTGCCCAAATATCCATAGAAAGCATTAATCAACATTCTGTGGTAACAAACCTACCGTCGTGCCACTGACAGACTGAACTGCCAAAAATCCTGTCCCCTGAGGAGTGATGGGCCCTAAAAGAAAATTAAATTTTAAAACTTCTGGAAAGTTTTACTACACAATACCTAGCCCATATTGAAATTACAAAAGCTTAAAAATACATGACAAATATACTCAATGAAGAAACCCAAAAGTTTAAAGCATTCAAACTATTGCTCACATTTAAAGCCCCATAAAGGAATAGTTAAAAAGAAGTTACTCATGCAAGGGCTGGGCCCATAACGTGTGGCAAATCTATCTGCACACAAATCAGGTTCCTCTTTGATATGCTACAACTTAGCAGAATGCTCAGAATTTGATTAAAATCCAAGCAACTCACAAATCATTTAAGTAATCCACAAACATTAGACACCTGCCTATTCTCCCATACTATTTGGTGCTATTTTTTGTTCCACGGGGCAATTTCAAGACTTCCCACCCCAAGAGCTGCATTTCGTGACACATCCCACAAAGCCCATGACCACTTGAGCACGGGCTGGGAGCAGCTGCAGGTGGTGCTCACCCCAGAAGGCGGCCCCGCAGTGCAGGTGCTGCGGGGTGTACTTGAGCAGCCGGTGCCGCCCGTTGTGGTCCTCCATGTAGAACATGGGCACGGTCTGGAAGCGCCGCCAGCCCAGCGACAGGATCAGCGGATCGCGCGTCTTGAGGATCTTCTTGTACCACCGGTGCTTCTTCAGGCGCAGCTGATGGGAGGACAAGGTGAACCGTGCTGCTGTACAAGGTGGCAGCAGTGATTCTCAACTTCAAGCCCTAATTTTTCAGGAATCTACACTAGAATTTTTTATACGCTAGGTTTTATCTTTGTTTATCTTCACACATTCTCGCGAAGATTAGGTTGACCGGGAAGATCAATCAGTATTTCACTTACTCTGAAGTTGTGTGTGTATGCATACAAGCAAGTATTATATTATAAATACATTTATATATGTGCTAATAACTTTTCTGTAGTCACTTGTATATAGGATCATGAAGGTCAGAGTACAATTAATGTTTGCAATTTAGCAATGACAGTATCAGACCTTAGTTCTGAGACACCTCTGCAGCTGGTTTTTCTTTCCAAGTAACCTTTTCCAGTTATCCAATTAATCCTGTAAAGATCCAGGATCTGCTACTGTAGAATTACACCTTGTGTCAAAAGCAAATCCCCTATTCAGGAGACAAGGATGGAAGTTTCTCTCTGTGTTTACAGTATTTTCAGTGAACACAAAGCAGTAACTCCAGACACTCTGCAGCCCACCTGTACCGAGATAAAATGCACTCAGCCCTTTGGCTACGTACCTGTACATAGCCGACATTTCCTTCGCTGTTGCCTAGCCCACCCAGGATGATAGGATAATGAGGGTCAAAATTCAGGACAAATTCACACGGCACGTTCTCAATCTCTATCCGAACATACATCCCAGGCCTGAATCCCTCATACTGCACTCTGGTCTCATCATCTTGATCTTCAAATTCCGCTCGATTAAGCTACGTGACAAAGAGAAAGCCACCAAGTGTTTCACAAAATTCAAGTACTAACAACGTGTTCATGAAGGGCCAGTTCTATTTAAAACATGCCAACATTTATATTAATCTTTTTGGGAAGGATCTAATAGGTTTTGTGACTTTTTATTCAGAGCAAGATCTCTACCACCACAAAGCCCTTCCAATTTGAGATCCCAAGTGGGATTGTTAGTCTGCTTGAAAGACAGTACCCAAGAGAAGCAAATGACTGAGTGACTTCTGATACACCTTCCACTATGGTGACTTTAGATTTTACAGATACAACCATGAAAAGCACATTTTTTGATTTAGGAGCCCAAGTACCTTTTAAAGTTAATGTCCTGATCTTTAAGGTGTCACTTTGTGAGGATGCTGCGCTCCAGTCTTACTCAGCAGCTTAAAAATATTTTTGTGCATCCTCATATTGTACATTATCAAAAGCTCTTCTGTACCATGTGGTAAGAATGTAGATACTGTGCAAATATTTAAGAAGGTATCTTTGTGAATAACAGAAGCCTCACCCTCCTGTTCTAGCTCCTGATGTTTAGCTACCCATAAGACACTGATTCTTTCACTGGAATGTCCTTCTTTACCCTTTAAGTGCTCCCAGTACATCAGCAAACCAGAGCTCATATTATCCTCTGTGACAGAGGCTAATACAAGCAGGTAAGGACTAACTCAACAACCATTTGGGGCAAAATTTTGTAAGAAGACAACACAGTGAAGATATTAACAATGTAAGGCAGTGTGCTCCCAAGTCAGTCAAAAAAGGAAGCTGCTTTTAAACTTACAAGCTCTTATGTAAATAAACAAAGGCCTGGAATAAAACCAACACCTTACATTCTGGATACTGAGGACTTCTACCACATGTACAGAGCAATGGTCATTAATTACTTTTGCCTCAACTTCACAGTTGGATGAAAAAGACTGTCACAGGGAATTTACTTATCGACTAATAACAGCACAAAAAAATCACAAAAAAAATAATACCAGGAAAATACACGGCAGAAATTAATATGAGGAAGATTTTCACCTTCCTACACATAAAAGGATGACTTTTTTATTTAAAAACTTTTTAAGTAGTTGAAGTTTAGATGATACCTCCTGGCTTATTCAGTGATTCAAAGTATGGTTAAATACTGCGCTGTTTAAATTAAGCTTTCACTTGTTTGTTTGTTTTTCTTTCCAGATTATAGAATCAAAAATTTCAAACAAAAAAATCACAAGCTTGTATTTCTTTTTATGTACTTTCTGAAATACCTCCTGTGTCTCCAGGAAAAGTCCTTTTGGGGGCAAACCCTGTGGAGTATTTTTGAAGACATATAGCCAGATAAATTGTCAAATTAGATTGTACCTGTGCTTGTTTATGCATTTCTTCTTTAAGATCATCAAAATATGTGGCGTCCCCTTCATCATATTCTGCATCAAACATTTCTTTAAGTTTTCTTTTCTTGTCCATACGCTCCTTTTTCTTTTCCTCCTCCTCGGGTTCTGGTTTGGACATTTTTTCATCGTCCTCCTCCTCTTCTTCACTTCCAGACTAATCAACAATGTCAAATATGTAAAATGGTTCACTGAAAACAACTCATTCTGATAAACAGTTTGACAGATATTATTAAACAATACTTCTACAGATATGATTAAACAATACTTTTTTTTAAGACACTTGAAAAACATTTCAATTTGAGACACATTAATAAGCTATTCATACAAGGACACAACTTCAGTAAGGACTAAAAGATCTCCTGATCTAGCCATATTCCTTTTCACTGGCAAAGCTTTTTTGACTAAACATCATTATGACATAAGGGAACAGACCCTAGAACTGAACTACCTGTTATTCTACAGCTAATATAAGCATATATAATACAGGAAGGGAAACGAAGTAATTGTTGATAGCATTGAGCAATACTGTGCTGGAAGGCAGCACTCTATAGAGACCTGAGAGGAGGAAGTTTGTTCACAGACCATTTGAAAACTGCCAGAACTATGCCATTACCCTCAATTCTATAACAAAATGCAAAGCCATCAAATTGCTCAGTCCAAAAAGAAATTGATTATTTCAGTCTGTACTGTCACAGACAACTACAGCTCTGTTCTTGGAAGATACCCAAGCCACAGCATAAAATTGCTTCCACCAACCTCCTTTATGCAGATAAGAGGAATGAACTAGGAAACTGTGTCAAGTTTCCACAATTTGTTGTGTTTAAACAGAGTACTATAATCTTCTGCATCAGATGAGATGACATAGTACAAACAGTTATGATTACATTTGGTTTTAAAATACTTCTGTCATGCCTCCAGATCCTCCAGCTCTTGATTAAGCCTGACACCTACTGTTAAATAAGTGAGGTGACTTCTACATAATTAACTATAAACAAGTGTTCAGGCTACAGCTAAAAACATGCCACTCTAGATGATAAAGTCAGTAATACACATACCTTTTCTTTCTTGTTCCCTCTGATTTCCCTCCTATTGGTTCTATGAACACTGAATTTATTACATAGGATGCCTATCACTTGATAAGAAACTCACACTTATGTTGCTAAAGAACATAAAAATGCAGATCAGACCTGCTCTCCTCCAGCAGCAGCCTTTCCTTTGTGCACAACCCCAGTTTCCAGATCTTCAAAGTCTCCATACAGCTCTTCTGCAACAATGAGCACCCAAGACATGTGAGCATTAGTTAACCATTCTGCTGTATTGCTGCACCATCTCTCATGTGTTCAGTACTGTGAATTTCTCAGTACTGCTGTGAAGATTAGATTCTGTCCAAGTATTCTTGATTCCCACCAAGTTTTATATGTTTGTTCTGCCCCCTCTACAGCTTCAGCTGAAAATTCCCAAGTAAATGCAACGTGGCTCCTCCTTTATCCTTTCAACAGCCTTATGATTTAAAAAATGTAAATAAAGTCTATATAATAGATCATCCCAAAGGACTCAAAATACATTAGTTTGCACTGTAATGACACAAGCAGAGCAATTGAGCTCCTATGTTTAATTAAAGAAAAAATTACATTAAATATGGCTGACAGTTTTTAGGTTAAAAACATATGCTTAAAGAAGCCTGTTAAACCACGATCATGATGCACATAAGATACAGCCACATTATTAAAATGTTTAAGCATTTCCTAATTAAAAAAACAAACAAACAAAACAAAACCAACACCCCCAAAATGTCTGAAGACAGAACTCACTTTTCAGGCAAACGTGAATGGCAAGTTTGTCTTTCCAATAAAGAATAGTTTCTGTTTATTTCTACCATGATTATCCAGAAGAATAAACCATATATGATGAATAGATCAACTCAGATACATAATTCAAAGCTGGCATGTCCAAGTGTTGAGACTAAGGACTCCATTTCGTAATTTAAATTACATACTCTATTTGAAATTACACACTCTATTTGAAAAAAACTGCAAGTATAGCACTAAGGCAAAATATTCTACATACATAACAAATAAGTCACACTTTTCTTAAAAGTCCTGTATACATGAATCATTTTTAGAAGTGTAACACTTACCATCTTCCTCCAACAGCTTTGCTGCATCTTTATCATCCTCCCACTTTCCAGTAACAAAGCAGTCTCGAATACTGCTCATAACCTGCAAAATAAGTGTCACTGTCTTGCACAGCAGCAGCTTATCACCAACAGAAATGTTCTCCAAGACATGCCCCACTCCCCCACCTGAGACAATTCTCTCATGCAGCTCCACATCAAGACACCATTACCAAAACTACACAATGCAGGACTGTGAACCCAGTTTAATTCTTGCCCAGAGGTCTTTGCACTACCAAAATCTCTACTTGACATTGTATTTTTGCTTGGGTCTCCCCTGCTTTTTACTTTTTGGTAAATAAAGTGATCCAAGCATTAAATTGATTTACTGTAACTCACCACTCTTGTAAGAACAAACCCTGGAGTCTGTTACTTAGAGTGAGAGCAAGTGGCAGAATCTAAGACACTGTGGTCACAGTTCCCACAGGTCTGTTCCACTGACAACTCAATCATACTCTATGGAGACACAGCCAGGCCAGAACCAGGCAGGATATGCAGAAGCAATTATCCAATGGCATCACCTCTTCTAAATCCCAATCTTGCGGCTTTTCTACCAGAAATTTGGAGCAGTCAAGAGCATTAGCCTTCTGTTTGGATGCTTTGTCTGGACGGCTCACACGAAACAAACCTCCGAGCTCATCATCTGCATCCTCGCTCTCCTGGTCCTCATCCTCGACAGCTAAAGCAAACAACAGAGGCTGTGATGATTCCCCCCACAGTACATGCATGAAATTCATTATCCACGTCTCTCCTTATGTTTCCCAACAGCTGCAGCAGTTTGAGGAAATAAAAGAACCAAATTGGAACAGTTTTAAATGTAAAAGCCTGAAGAAAGAGGTACACTGATCCAGTGTCTTCACAACTGAAATTATCTAAAAAAAATATTGCCCAGTAAGTAAACAGAGGATGCTTGTTCAATATGACAAACTGGAACAATACCAAAATGATCTGTGAACAGGAAGGACGTTAAGCTTGCCTGTAAATCAAGAATACCATTGAATAATATGGATACAATGGATAATCTGTCAGAAAGTCTTCCCACACCTGCACTGTGGAAGGTTTACAAAAGCCAAATTCTCATCCTGTTCTACAAAGGTTCTGCACAATGAGATTTGTACATTCAGTCAACCACTGGAAAAGTTGTGAATTAAACAAGACAAATTACATAAATAGCAATTTTCTCTTCCTTTTCAGCCAGCTATTTTTTCCTTGACAAACACCTGACACTAAGTCATGCCTAAGAGACTCTTCCACAGTCACTGTGAGATAGAAATTCCTGAAACCAGCCAATCGACAACATCCCTTTATGAAACACAATTACACAAATGGGTTTGCATAATATCTAGCAGATGATTACACAAATGACCAAATGTTTGGAAGAAATAACTGTACCGGAAAACATGAGTAACAACTGAGTAGTCTGGAAAATGAGCTCAAAATGCTTTTTATGGGAAAAGTATAAACTGTCTTCATATTGCAATTATTAGTGAAGATGAGCATCAGCAATTAGAAAGTGAATTAACTCTCCTCAAGCCTCCCACCAAAAGACAATGCTCAAATATTCAGACTTGGTAACAGCTAAAAGTCACCATATATTGAGACAAGTTTCCAAACAGATCTGTACCTGTTCCATATACAAGTTTACGAAGATTGGGGGTTGATCTCTGCTGCCTTAGAAAGGCCTCAGCTGCCTTCTGTGTGAGGTCCTCTTTCCATTTAAGAGCACCTGAAAAGGGAAAAAATTTGCATTCCGTCTCCAGAAAAGAACAAGGATCAGAAACTACAAAAATCATTTAAATAAGGACATGACAAGAGGCTTAAGAAGTGCAGACAAAACCCGCAGTCTCTTTTTCTCATACTCCATATATACACAGAAACATAAACTGTAGATAACAAATTTTACCACTGATTTTTTTTTTTAGGACATAATTTTAAAAACTTATTTACACAGTAACAGATTTGATCATGTTCACAATGACACATGTCTTCTTCACAGACTCCCAGAAAGGCTGAGGTTGGGAGGGACTTCCAGAGGTCTCCGTGTCCTGCCCCACTGCTCAAGCAGCCTCACCTAAGGCAGGTTACTCAGCACCATGTCAGGATGGCTTTTGGACATCTCCAAAGATGGAGACATGTGCTCCAGTGCTCAGGGAGCAGTTAATGCCTTGCAGTAATATTTCCCCCAAACATGTTTTAGTCTTTCTAGATGTGATAGAGCATCATAATTTGTTTTACACACATAGCTATAAAGATTAAAGAAGTATATGCAAAATCAATGAAGTTTTATTTATAAAATGAATCACCTCTGTTTTAGAGGAAGGAAACCTGACATAGCATGCTACAATGTAAATGAAAGGCTTAACAGCAAGTATTTCAAGCTTTCCTAACTTGAAGTTTTGCTACTTAAGAATTATATATAAATACATATATAATAATATATATATGACAGGCAACATTATGGAGTATTTACTGATTATATCCTTTAACAATTAATGCAATTAAAGTGGACATTAAAAATTAAAGTTATAGTCTACCTGTTGTGTCAGCAGAAAGATCTATTTTCTCTTCATACTCCTCTTCCTCTCTCAGCAGGTTCTCCACATCATCATCCTCAATATCTATAGTTTTAACTTTAGTCTGTGTAACACCAGCAGCCTTCTTTGCCTGACTCTGCTGAAATCCATTTTTATTTGACTCTTCAGCTTCTAATTCGTCATGTGATCCTCTTTCGTCATCACCCTCTTCAAGGGAAGAGTTCTCATCCTCAGATTCTGATGCCTCTTCCGCAGTGCAGTTTCCTGAATCTGTAGTGAGCACTGCTTTTCTTTTGGGGCTGTGCTCTGAGATTTGTGATTTCGTGTCTGTACGTTCCCTAATCACATCACACTGCTTAGATTCAGCTCTTTTATTGGCAGCCTCAAATTCACTATCTGAGCTTTCATCTTCACGAGTCCTTTGTATGTCCCCCTCCTCCTCCTCCTCATCTTCCTCCATCTCACTGTCTTCAGGGGCAGTTTCTCCTTCTCCTTCAGAGCTCACCTCCAGATCATCATCACTGTCTGCAAATGCTGGCAGCTCATTCACAGCTTCTTCCTGAGCCACCTCTGTTTTCAGGCGCTTGGCTCTCCTAACTGCCATCCCTTCCCGTAAGAGCACTCTCTCATTTTCTTCCTCAGCATCATTTTCATCATCACCATCACTCCCATCTTCAGAAACTCCTTCTTCATCTTCTTCTTCTTGGTCATCTTCCTCATCACTTGCTACATCATCATTTTCCTTCTCATCACCTTCAAATACAGCCTTTCGACGAACTCTACCAGTCTTCAAATCCACCTGCCTCTCTTCTTTTGGCATCACAAACCTGTTTTCCCAAAGACCACATTTGGGGTAAGATGGTAAAGTACAAGAACATTTTAATGAAAGAATGAAGCCTTGTGTTAATATTTTAAACTGTCCTACGCATTTTCTTTCAAACAAAGTGAAGTTACGTACACCATTAGATAGGCACTGGCATTCTTTAATCTTTCTTTATTCAAGAATATTGAATTTTATAGCCAAAAATAATTCCAAGAAATTTCTTAAATTTCTATGGAATGAATTAAAACAGAAATGTTACTTGTATCAGCAAAAAAATCCTGGAAGGCAAGACTACACTGCTTGCAAAACTTTCTAGTACCAATTACTTCTATCCCAAAATAGAGTGTGGCATATGAGTAATCTCAGAAGAAGAAGAATCAGACAATATGTCATTTTACTAGCTGTGCTCTATTGAGAATTTTTCCCTAAATTAGAGCCTGAAATTAGAGATTCATTCATGCTCCGACACTGTGCAGCATTCAAAACTTACTCTTGTCCTACATCATCTGAACCCAAGGGTGTGGAGTCCATGAAGAGAGAGACCTTGCTTGATGCCATCTTAACATCAATGGCCGAGTGTGTGGAGATGAGGCTCTGAACAAGTTCATGATTTGGCCTCACTTCCTCCTGGAAAGACAGGATTTTTTACTTTTCAGTTAAGCTGAATAAAGAAATATCTAATGACAGGTATCAGTCAAAATCAGCAGAAATATGCATATACAAGAAAAAACTGCAGAGCATTTCAAATAAACATTTTCTCAGAACAGAACAGCAAGGTCTCCCTTCCCTTCTTCCCATTTCAATAATATCTATAACAACCCCAGAAAAATTAAAGAGGGACTCCTTCACAATATGCAACCACTGCAGTAAAAACCAGCAAACACATTATCATAGACCCAAAGGTATTTTAACATTTAGCACAATACAAGGGGAAAAAAAACTGAATACAATTTGCTGGTAGGCCAATCTTTTTTTTTCTCCCTTTGACCAGTCAAATCCTTAGTCTTCTGCCAGCAATCACCATGCCCTGCAAACTACGAGTGGTAATAGTCCAGCACCAGGAGATTTCATAAATCTTAGGTCAATATTTGGGAAGTTATTACACAAACTTTAGAGACTTAATATTAACTGATCTTCCAATGTTTTGTACAGTAACAGGTAATAGAAACATCCCTTCTCTGAAATCCCTGAAGGAGAAAAGAACTAATTACCCACTATGGATAGATAAGAATTGGTTATTTTAAAGAAACTTATTTTTAAACATTTATTTTGGCTGTAAGGATAAAAACTACATTTTTCCAAGAGACTTCAAATCATCACCAGCGTTCTTTTACCTCTTCTTTTTCATGAGCATGGCTTCCACCAAGGTCAATGTAAACAGCATCTTTATCATACACAATACCCCCAACTCCTGAAAGAGGGGCATAGACGAGCTTCTCTTTCTCATTTAAGGAACGCTTCTTCTGCTGCTCAGGGAGAGCACAGGGGTCTGGCAGGAAACTCACATCACTTACAGTGAAGTCTCCCACACCTGAGGGGATGCACAAAAGGAAGCAAAGTTTGCACAATGTTTGATTCTGAAATTTGTGCAATTCACATGAAGAGATTCAAGCTCTCCCCCCCCGCAAAAAAAAGGAAAAACAAACAAACAAACCAAATCCAAACACTGTGGCATTCAGTGATTCATCAACAGGAGGCTCTGTACCAAACATCCAATTCCTCTGCCTTACCACTGAACTTAGAGAAGTATACAGAAATTCACCAGAATCCTGCAAAGCTTTGTCTGTTTCTTTGCTTGTTTTCAAATGACAAAAACAGCAACTCACTTTTCTGAGCAGGTCTTCATTGTAAATTGTAAATTCATTATTACAACATTTCCTAATTTAAACTTTTAAATCATTCACTTAAATATTATTCAATTCTGACCATAAGAAACACATTACATAATTTACACCATTCAAATTTATTTTTCATTATTAGGGCTGGTATGTTTTACATTTTAAGCACCTTTTAAAGTGATACATCTTTGAAAAACTTTTAATACTCTGAATAATGTGTTTATCAGTGTAACAAAACTGCACAATTAAAAGCAAAACTAATTACAAGATTTAATTTCACAAAAATGTGCATTATGAAAAAAATAACAGGTTAGAAAGGGAAAAATCTGTTATATAATATACTCGAAAGATACAAATAATTTCAGCTATGTTGTTTATCACAGGTCAGTACAGAAAGAGTTCTAAGACTCTGATAAATTACCTGGCATATGAATCTGACTTTTGTTTTTTAGGTGTGCTCCTCTCAGGTATCCATACAGTGATATCTTCCTGTCACACTTGGGATTGATTCGAACATCCTCCGGGTTTGTCAGCTCTTCCATCCTACTCAACATTTAAAATGACAGTTAAAATATTCAGAGTTCCAATGGTAACTTTTGAGAAAAGATGATTTAAGGAAAGAGAGTATCACTGCTGCCACTGCATGATCTGTGGACCCTAATAATCAAAACTGAATTATCATAAGAAAGAAAAAAATCATGGAAAAAAAAAATCTTCTAAAAATATTTTAGAATTATATTTTAGAAGCTGTAAAATTATGTTCAACAAATTTCTAGAAGGTTTACTGACACTTCACTGCTTTCTTAGCACATTTTAACGACTCTTTATCAGCTTTACACACACAACCCTCCTCTAATCAGTTTCACCATTAGAGGGCAAACAGCGGAATGTCACATTCCCTGCAGCCACACAACACCTTCTTTACACTAAGAATGGTGGTGAGCAACACCAAAGCCACCACAGAATAAAGAGTGGCTGTTTGCAGGCAGAGGAGGGGGAAACTCCTTTCTACGCCGCACACGGGAGGCAGCACAGAGCCAAGAACAGAATGAGGGACACAAGCCGGCGGCAGATTGCTTAGCTGCCCCAACAATCAGCAAACTGCAACACTTACAGCAACCTAAAAGTTACTGAAAATTACAGAATGTGGGGTTTGCATCTTCCCCCTCTTTGCTTTGTGTATTTTGCAGGACTTTGCACATTGCTTATCTACTTCTGTGACATTTTTCCTGAGGAATTAGAGCTACAGAAGGGGTTCATTCAAGGCACCTTGGATTATTGTGGGAGTTTAGTCACAACTGTAAGCCTTCTGGCAATAAAATAATGAAAGTTGAGGTAATTTCTCAAGCAGGCACAGCTGCAATCAAGATTACTTTCATGTTCCAAACAGCCTGTGAATCAAATGCTATACAGGGAGATAGAGCAGAAGGGATATTCCAGGGAACTCAGGACTAATTCACCAGCTGTTGTTTAATCACTAGAATGCTGTTTCTTTTCCACAGAAATCCAGTATAATCACCAAGATTATTTTAACTGTCCTGTGTTTCAAAAGCATTTACAATATACCAGAGGTGTGTATGTGATCTGACACGAGTGAAAGCTGAAAGGCACAACCTGCAGAGGCTCCTTCCCTTCCCAAAGCCAGTAGGGAACACCAAACACCCATTCACACACAGCGTTGAGGGAAAATAGCACAGCTTTTAAAAACAACGAGGTGCTACCTACGCTGAGAATGAAGAACAGAAAGGAAAACACACACCTGTCTGCAAGAACATACGGGTGAGACGTTTGCCAAGTGAGAGGCCGGAATTTCATAACCGAGATAAAACGTCCCAAATTGTGGATTTCCTGCTTTTGATATTCTCCATGAACCATCCCAGACAAATAAAACAACTTAGCACCCTAAACATATTAAAAAGACATAAAAACATTAAAACTTCAATTTAATAGCCATAAAACTAACAAAAAAAAGAAGATAGTAATGCAATTCCAATTTGTAAATCATAATTGAAAATTTCACATTACAACTGGTTCTGAAAGATCAAACTAACCAGTTTACTTCAACATGAAAATTGTCCCCTAAATCTTAAAGGAAAACTATTCACATCCTCAAGACCTCGCACAGACCTACAAGATCCCCCTTGCACAGCACCTGCATAACAGACCCAGCAGCAAATTTAGCAGCTTATCACAGTGGGATGGAGAATAATCACACAAGTATTTTAGGAAACACAAGCAAGATTAAACAATCTGATACTGCATCAGCATTGTTCACTTACCTACTTAAAAGATGTAAGAACCTAATAAACATTTAAGTATTGACCCACTTTTAATTTAGCTTCCATAAAGCAAAATATATGAAAAGAATAACGTTAAATGTCATACCGGATACACTTCAGTCCAGAATCTGTGCTTTAACTTCTTTTTAGTCTTCTTTAATTGTTTGTTGTTCTTGAATGTGTCCAAGTGGGTTAGAACTCCCATAATTTTGGGAAAGCCATGCACCTGGCAAATGTTCAGGAATTCAAATGTCTCCATCTCAAAGCCAAAGCTGGCATCAATGAGCATTAGAACCTGTAAACACAATATCCACATTTCACTACAGCAATACCACAGTGCTCACATCAGCTAATTTCAAAGACCACACCTTTAAACTCTTAAGCTTCTCAGGAACCAAAATTTCGCAGAAGGTTCTGTACTTTATTTTCATATACCCTGAAAACCAACTTTGGCTTTTTATTTAAAGTGTGGAACTTGGCTGCTAAAGATGTTCTAGACACTCTAGGAATGCAATAACATTTAGAATTCTAATAAGATCTGAACAAGTGTTTACCTGGTGAATTTAAAACATGCAAAATTGACTATCTTTCAAGATTTTCAGGATCATCCTAGAAAATTAATAAAACTCTTATATCCCTATCTTGCATACACTAATGCCACTAAGGCCAAGTCTTTTGGTAAAACGAAACCAATTTTCTCCCTTGTTGCAATTGCTGTTACACATCACTAAAATGCACTGACACAGGGAAACAGCAGCCAACAGTCACATGAAGATGGAAGCAAAGTTGGTTTAGGGTCTTAATGATAAAGAACCCAAAGCATAAAGGAACTGATGACAGATCTTCAAGCACTGATGTAATCTCAGCCCCCTAACAATAAATCCAAACAGATTCTCAGCACCACCATGTATTCAGATATTTATATATAGTTAATACTTAGACAAGAATCCAAATACCTAGTCAGCTGTGAATAATATACTCCAAATGCACATGTAAAGTAAAATTCTAAACAAATGGATCATGCATTGGATCCCCAGGATCAGTTGATGTAATCTCTTGATCCAAAAGTTACAAGTAAATTACAACAGTGAGCACATTCCACTGAAATCAGTTGTATTACTACATGATGTTCTTCACAGATGGACACCTCAGACTCCATTAAAAAAAAAACAACTAGTAAACTAATACATATTTCTACTTTGAACATTAGTTGAAAACTTCTTCACAAAAGATCATTTTCAGATTTTATATATTTTTTTGGTTTAACCAAATCCCTTAATGAGAAGTCACTGTGTCACCTTGGCTTGTTATAACGCCTTCCACTAAAAGCTTACCAGTTGCATTAGCAATGAAGTTCAGCAGCATTTCCCTTCTCTCTCACCCTCCCCACCACCATCACCACACACAAACACTTTACTCTTCCCCACCCCCAAGATGAGGGAAGTCCTGGGGTTGTTCCAGAACATTAGGTGTGTCAAAGATCCCAGGTCTTGTTCTCTTTGAAACCATAGACAGTTTTGCCTTTGATAGCAAAAAAATATGTAGAGAAATCAGACACCGGTGCAGTCCAATCAAAAGTAGTAGTTTCAATATAAACTATAGTAGAAATCACATTCCATTGTTAACTCACCAAATCAGCAACTTTAAACACGTCAATCATTGTGTTAATGTCACATCCACATTCAATAATGGTCAGCCGGCGTTTTTTACCTGAAAACAGAATTAATCATCAAAAATTGAAACAGAGAGAGCAAACCAATTTGTACAGTTTTCTTTCCAGGTCACATTCCTGAAGTTCCTCCAGGGTATGTGAGACTCAGATTCTGGTCCAGCACGTAAATCATCTAACATGCATCACTGTAGAAGTGTCTGTTTTTACTTGTTTATAATTCTGCTAAAATATATTCTTTTAATTCAAAACTATCAGATCTTCTTTTACTGTATGTGTGCCAGATCACACATCCAAATGATTTCTTCAAAATGACCAAAAATTATGAGAACATGAACACATTCCAGCTCTCAAAGCAAGCCAAGTAAGGAGCACAAAAGAAGCATTTCCATTTCTCCTATCTTTGTTCTCACCTGAAACAATTGTAACAGGACCCCGGATTTCAACCAGCTTTTGCCTTGTGAAGTTCTTAATGAGACACTTGATTACAGTGCTCTTCCCAACCTTGGGAGGGCCAACCACAACCACCACCACGGGAGGTGGCTCCAAAGGAGTCCGGTCAACCACAGGAATATGATGCTTTTTAGTCTTCAGATCCTGAGTTCTGAGAATAAATTTGTAATAAATAAATACAGGAACAACATGGACAGAAACATTTACTGTTTGAAACTCTTCACTATTTGTAAAAGCTTGAACACAAAGGTTGAGCACACGCACAGATACCAGGAACTCCCACTGAGTCGCTGTTCAGTTTTTCTATTAACACAGTGTACAATGTAACAGAGATGCACAAAGCCCCCCACTTCCGACACACATAACCACAACATGACTGGGTGAATGATGAACGCTAAGCAGACACACCAGTGAAAACTACAGTCTGTGTACTTGTACACAAAGCAACAAAGAAAGCCCAGGCAACTCCCACCCCTCCAGCCGCCTCTGCACACTCTGGAGCCAGTTCCCACTTCTCACCGATGGAAAGTCCTGGCCATGCGCACAGCGGACTGGACTGTAAAGGCTTTGGGGTTTCTCTTCCGTGCATTCTCTTCATCTCCTATTCCCAGATCATTGAGATAACGTTTCCTTTTCTTCTCTGCCTTTGGCCCGCTATGCTTTGCACGATGCTTCTTCTTCTCTTTTTCCTCCATCTTACTCGTTCACCAGCTATTTACAACCAGTAAGATTCCGAGTTCCTCCGTGTGACACCGGGCGCAGCTGGCAGGGAAGAGAGCAGAGTTAGTACAGGGCACGTGTACACGGCACCCGAGCCGGAGAACACCGTGCAAGCACCACCAGACCCAGCTAATGGAGCTCATTCACGCCCTGCCCGGGGCACGGCAGCCCCCGGGCCCTGCACTCCCGATCCAGGGCCGCGGGCACCGGGCAGCAGCCCCGGCGGTGCGGCCGAGCGCCGGCGGCCCCGCTGCGGGGAGCTGCCGGGCACACCGCGGGCCCTCACCTCGCCAAGGGATCCTACCGCGGGGCCGCTCCCCACGAGCACCCACCACACACC